>ML795887.1:291178-320441 GCA_009831015.1 Picea engelmannii
TCATTTAGCACTTAGTGACTCATGGTATTGGCCCATGGTATTGATTAGTTAATAATTGACTAAATATAATTAGTGCTTCCACAAATAACTCCAACCTCATGTGCATTTGTCCCTAGAGATTCTTTATATATTACTCATGTCAAGCATTAATATACAAGGGAAATACAAATTGGTTCTTCAACAATATTGTCTTTTTGAGTGTTATTTTATTCTCTCTTCTCTCTTTTTCTTGAAATTTTACTAGTGTAGTTTTTTCTCGCAACTAGATCTTGGCTTGTGCTTAAAATCCTACAAATATTTTTGGAGATAAATCGTCTGCTTGATTATGAAATGTCAACATTTTGAGTGGACCCTCAACTCATCGTCGGGACACATAAAGCTTGAATGATATTGAAAAAGAGTGTCATGGTTTGGATTTATAAAGTGAAATTTGATAACTCTGGGGAGAAATGTAGAAAATAGAGGAATTAAAGGAAAATACCAAAAGGGAAAAAACACCCAAATGAATCTAGAGAATATTAGATCAATAATGCAAGGAGAAGGGGGATTCATGAAAAATATTAATTTAAAGAAAGTAAAGAACATGTCAGATAAATAAGGGGAATAAATGTATAAAGAATGGAACATCGAGAGTTAAGAGACAACAAAAGAGAAAAATATACTGAACAATAATCACAAGAATATTTAATGGCTAAGCCAATGAATAGTGGGTTTCCAAGATTGGCTAAGCTTGTAGCCATATTCCTTGTGAAATTATTAGGATTCCTTTTAATTTCTAGAGCTTCTTGAATGATACAAGAGGAGTAATAGGGTGTTGATGAAAGAATTTTGGTTTGGTCAAAGCACATAAGGTGTTTATAGTTGTGAGAATGTTCTACAATCGTTGAGTTGGAAATGTAGTTGTGGAAAGTGTCCACAATATGTTCTTTAAGTTGAGATTTGAAAGATTTTCCAGTTTTCAAAGATTTTGGCTAAAGAGAATATCAAAAATCTTTTTAAACCCTACAAAACTATTAAACATTTATTCAAAACCACCAAAGATAAATTTGACCCTAACCAAATTCCATGCTCCTATGGAAAATCATACATTGGCCAAACTGATAGATATTTCAAAGTCTAGCTTAAATAGCATATCACATACACTTTCCACAACTGGATTTCCAAATTGCGGACACTTTCCATAATCACATTTCCAAATTAGTGATTGCAAAACACTCTCATAAATCTAAACACCTTATCTACTTTGACCAAATGTTGTAGTAAAGTACCCCTGCGAATAGTTGAAACCCCCCTTGGATCAAGACCCCTCTTTGATCCAAGACAGAAGGAAACAAATGGTGTACTACTTCTCCTCTAGACCTATTTTAACAATTATAATGAGAAGAGAGGGGTGGATGGATTACCTTTTTACGTCAGTTGTCCTCACTGCTCCAACCTTTTATCTTGATTTCCAAGCTCCTAGGTGGAAGAAAATTCCTACAAGGAAAAAAACCTCCTTCTTCCAAATTATATTTTTAAGCATAAACATATCTATATATGATGAATTAGATAACAATATACACACATATATTGGACACATAGGCATGAGAGGAATATGCCAAGTTATGTATTAATGGAAAGCAAATAACAGTGAAGCACTTACAATCTCAATCTCGATGTTGCAACAAATCCTCCAATCTCTCCTTTATATCCCCTTGGATTTCACACAATCATAAGTATGATGGTCTCAATTCTCCTCTTCTTGAATGTCTCAAGATAAGAAGTATGATACTCTGAAATTATCCTCTCCTTTCACTCAAGTATGGCCTCCATTATATAGGCATAAAGGCACCACAACCATAGGATAATTTTGAGGAGAGGATGTGGTCAAGTGAGGCTTTGGATAAACTAACAAGAATGAATTTCCTTGAACAGAGTTAAGCTTGAACCAATCCCCTAAACAACCAATATCTCTCAGAAACAACCTCACAAGTCAAGGCATGATGGTTTCAACTACTTCATCGCCCCCCATAACTATGAACAAGGCGATGAACAAGGGATTATCGCTCCCTAAGACACTCTCGGGGAGTGATGATCATGGTTTTATCCCTCCTTGTGTATGGGAAGGGGGGCGATGAAGCTCTATCAAGGCCAAAATATCAAGGAAAAAGGTAGTATTTCGACCTCCATCTGATAGGTTTCCCTTCCAACTTGTTTAGGGGTCATGACAAACACTTCTTCATGGTGATGAAGTTGCAACACTTAAGTTAGACACTTAGGTGAGACATTTGGTAGTGCGACACTTAGGTGTGTAACATATGCCCCCTAAAGTGTGAGGTCAGAAGAAAATCTTATGGCCGAAACACTTTACAAAAATATCTATGTGAGGGTGCTGGAATAGGAGAGCCGGGCAGAAGCTGCAAACAAACATGAAACAATATATACATATCATCCCTGAGGTAGGCATACCCATGCTCATAATACACTGACTCAAAGCATGACCGCCGACCAATACATTGCAAATCCATGAAAGCATTGACTGAGGATATGGCCACTAAAAATACAATGTGGATCCATATATCCATGAATCAATCAAGTTGTAGCCATGCAATAATACACAATGGAGATACGATATGAAAAAACATAGCCACAAACCAATACAAAGTGGATATATGTGACAACATATATATCAGTAAGATTTACAACATGATGACCATACTGGAATCTTCTAAGTACTCAAATAGTCTCCATCACAACCTGGGTGCCTGAGGAGTTCCTAGGGTCTTCGTCTCGATTCTGAAATGGTATGATTCTATCCATGTGAATATATGTGCTGATGTCAAACATGGTAGAACCATTTGATTACCGGTCATTGATGTATACCATTAACAAGTGCGAGGGAAATCACCAATGATGACAATGACTTCCAAGGTACTCTAGTACATTCCAACGAATGTGAATAAATGAGCTTAAGTTGAACATTCGTGGAATTGTTTGATCAGAGGTCAATGATGTAAACCTACTGTCGAAAGTGAGGAGACCTACCATTGAGGCATGCATATTCCAAGGTACTAATTGGTTTCTAAGTCTAATTCCTGGATAATGTGTTGAATTCAATAGGAATAGACTCGTCGAAGGAGGGCCATGATGTTTCCCCCATCATCGACACGGAAATGACACATGAAAATGATGTAAGATAATGGATTAAATGAGCACAAACTGACATGAGGATGAAGGTTGGTGATACTGCAGAGTGGTCGATTTGGGTTAAAAATTCCCTTGAACATTGTGAGGCATGACAAAATACTTGGAAACACTGATTGGATGATAGACCAAAACATAGTGCAACGATAACTGTGGCACTCTTTGGGTGAGATGAAGGAGTATGATGAATCATATGATTGGTATGAATAAGAGATAAGCATATTAACCAACTGTAAGACAAGACACAATCATGTGCCATGTTAAAGGGCGACAATAAACAACTGCCATAATGATTTATGATAATTGACCCACTTCCCTCAATTTTTTCCCCACAGTGAATGATGATTACCTCTTTGTTTTTCAATGAGCTTGAGGAGGATAACATATGCTCAGTATAACTCATCTTCATTGAGTCCTTTATCACATGTTTAATGAAACTGAAGAACGAGGGGTTCAATCCCATATGGGTCCTTCAATGTATAATTTTACGAACTTAGATAAGATAAACTCGGTGGTCTTTTCACATTTAGAGAGTCTTAAAATATATTAAAGAAGACTCCGAGGGTGTTTTTTGTCGTAAATTTAGTCCCTCGAGCCCGAAAAAGTATAAACAATACAAGGGATAACTCTTCTAGCCGAGTTTGACTAGAGTATTCCTTTTTCATAATTAGTCCATCCGGTCTGCTAAAGGATTAAACTTACATAAAAAAGATTCCCTTTCAAATCCTTTTAACGAGTGTGAAATGAAATAATCTCCCTCGATAATCTTTTCATATTTAGAGAGTCTGAAAAGAGATTAAAGGAGACTCCAAAGAGTTCCTTTTTCGTATAGTTTTTACGAGCCCGAAAAAGTGATAAAAGTATACTGGCTAACTTATTCTCATGTATTTATGAGCAAGAGAAAGAACAAAGACTAAGCTCATGGTTATCTGTTTCATTTTTTAACAAGCTTGCAACAAAGAATGAAACTGTGCTCGGGGTTGGTTTCATTTTCAAACGAGCTTGAAACAGAGAATGAAACTATGCTCGAGGTTGGTTTCATTTTTAAACGAGCTTGAAACAGAGAATGAAATTGTGCTCGGAGTTGGTTTCATTTTTTAATGAGATTGAAACAAAGAATGAAACTGTGCTCGGGGTTGGTTTCATTTTTTAACGAGATTGAAACAAAGAATGAAATTGTGCTTGGGGTTGGTTTCATTTTTAAATGATCTTGAAACTGAGAATGAAACTGTGCTTGGGGTTGGTTTCATTTTTAAACGAGCTTGAAATTGAGAATGAAACTGTGCTTGGGGTTGGTTTCATTTTTAAATGAGCTTGAAACCGAGAATGAAATCGTGCTCAGAGTTGGTTTCATTTTTTAACGATCTTGAAAAAGAGAATGAAACTGTGCTCAGAGTTGGTTTTGTTTTTTAATGAGCTTGAAATAAAGAATGAAACTATGCTCGAAGTTGGTTTCATTTTCAAATGAGCTTGAAACAAAGAATGAAACTGTGCTCAGGATTGGTTTCATTTTTAAACTATTTTGAAATAGAGAATGAAATTATGCTCAGGGTTGGTTTCATTTTTTAACAAGCTTGAAACTAAATATGAACTATGCTCATAATTATACCCATTGACGCATTTCTTTCGAACGTGATGTACAAAGGTTGGTACTTTGAGTGATATCCATTGGCGGTTCTTTTCCCAACATGATGTCCAAAGGTTGGTACTTTCCCCCCAACATGATCGGCATAAGCTAGAGACTTAACTCCAACATGATGTATAGAGGCTGGAGACATGCCCCCCAAGTTTTGTTTCGTCTACCGACTCTTCTTCTGCACTCGATTAGACTTCTGGATACTAATATGAATAGGTTCACCAGAGAGGGAGGAAGAAAGAGGATCAACTAACACAGGTGAAGGAAATAGAGGTTCATGTATGATATCTAGTGGAAGACTCGACTCAATTGGAGGGGGGTCCATTTCATTTTTTAACAAGATTGACACGGAAAATGTACTATGCTCATGGTTATTTGTTTCATTTTTTATCGAGCTTGACACAGAAAATGAACTATGCTCATGGGTATTTGTTTCATTTTTTAATGAGTTGGACACAAAAATCAAAATATGCTCATATTCGATGAGTCCCTCATCACATGTTTAACGAAATTGAAGGAGGGGTTCGATCCCATATGGGTCCTTCAATGTATAATTTTACGAGCACAAAGAAAATAAAATTGGTGGAATTTTCACATTTGGAGAGTCTGAAAATATCTTAAAGAAGACTCCAAGGGTGATCTTTTTTGTAAATTTAGTTCCCCGAGCCCGAAAAAGTATAAAACAATACAAGTGAGAACTCTTCTAGTTGAGGTTGACTAGAGTATTCCTTTTTCCTAATTAGTCCATCCGGTCCGCAAAAGGATGAAACTTACACCGATTAGACGCCCTTTCAAATCCTCTTAATGAGCGTGAAAGGAAACAAGCTCACTCAACAATCTTTTCATATTTAGAGAGTCTGGAAAGATCTTAAAGGAGACTCCAAATAGTTCCTTTTTCGTATAATTTTTACGAGCCCCCAAAAGTGATAAAAGTATACTCAGTAACTTATTCTCATGCATTTATGAGCATGAGAAAGAACAAATACTAAGCTCATGGTTATATGTTTCATTTTTTAATGATCTTGCAACAAAGAATGCAACTGTGGTCGGGGTTGGTTTAATTTTTAAACGAGCTTGAAACAAATAAAGAAACTATGCTTAGGGTTAGTTTCATTTTTAAAGGAACTTGAAACCAAGAATAAAACTGTGCTCGGAGTTGGTTTCATTTTTAAACGATCTTGAAATTGTGCTCGGGGTTGGTTTCATTTTTTACAGAAGGAAACAAATGGTGTAGTACTTCCCCCCTAGACCTATTTCAACAATTATAATGAGAAGAGAGGGATGGATGACTTACCTTTTTACATCGGTTTTCCTCATTTCTCTAGCCTTTGATCTTGATGACCAAGCTCCTAGGTGCAAGAAAAGTCTTGCAAGGAAAAAAAACCTCCTCCTTCCACACTATATTGTTAAGCATAAACAAATCTATCTATGATGAGTTAGACAACAATAGACATGCATATATTGGACACATAGGCATGAGAGGAATAGGCCAAGTTATGTATTAATGGAAAGAAAATAATAGTGAAGAATTTACAATATCAATTTCTATGTTGCAACAACTCCTCCAAACTCTCCTTTTGCAGCCCCTTAGATCTCACACAATTACAAGTATGATGCTCTCAATTCTCCGATTCTTGAATGTCTCAAGATCAGAAATATGATAGTCTGAAATTATCCTCTCCTTTCACTCAAGTATGGCCTCCATTGTATAGGCATTGAGGCATCACAACCATAGGACAATTTTGAGGAGAGGATGTGGTCAAGTGAGGATTTGGATGAACTAACAAGATTGGCTTGCCTCGAATAGAGTTAAGCTTGAACTAATTCCTTAACCAACTGATATATCTCAGAAACAACCTAACAAATCAAGGCATGATGGTTGCAACTACTTCATCGCCCCCCCATAACTGTGCACATGGTGATGAACAAGGGATTATCACTCTTGTTTTGGTTGTTAGTGATGTCAACCCTTGAATCAATTTCTATAGAACATGTCAATAACCCCAATAGTATGGTTAAGGGAATCAATATTGTTTGAGGTATAAAGGTATTAAGATCAATATCTTTGCAGGTAAGAATATTCTATATGGATAATACATGTCATGCCATTTCTGGTGATATGTGGAATGTCACATAACTCCTCACGGTTAGAGATTTATGGCCTTGTGAAGTTGGAGAACCCTCTTGAGTTATCTAGAATCCCCTAGAAGTTCAAAGAAGTCAAAGTTGTTCTAGAAACGCCTAGAAAAAGTTGACTAGTCAAAGTGGGTGAAACTAGGAGTTAACAATGGGTTAAGTTGTTGCAATAAGAAAATAATTAAAAATAAATTAGTTGCAACTAGAAGTGGAGAGTTCAATATTTGTGGATAAAGTGGTTATAAGCGGAAAAGTGGTTAGAGGTGGGTTATCCCTAAAAGAAGGAAGTTGGGTTAAGTTGATTACAAGGTAATCCCTAGAGGAAGCTACTTGGAGAGTATAAATAAGAGAGCAAGGGTCTCCTATTAGCACCTATTGAGCACATTGAATATATATTATTGTGTAAGGTTTATTTTAGGTACTCATTGATACATATGAAGTTATGAAAGTATGAGGTAGCAAGAAGGGTTGGCGACGAAAGTTTCAGAGTTACAAAAATACGGAAAAAACCCTAGTTTTTGAGGTGTACGTGGACTGCAGTGGAATATTTCATGTATGTATGCGGTATGGTAGTATAAAAGGGCACATACAGTTGGAAAAGACATGAAATATTGAGTTGCTAAGGGTGTCAGGTTCTCAGAGTCTGAAAGCAAGCTCCCAGGAAGGTCTACAATGACCAGGTACAATAGATCTATCTACATGTTCAAAAGGTATGTCGTATATGAGTAGTTGGATTTTGTTGTCTACATCATATATGGTTATGGGGGTTTGACGATATTCCTTAGGGAGGATATTGGCTATATGGACTTACTGTATAAGTCAGATGTACATAAATACAATGTTGGTATAGTTGATATTTATCATTGGTACAACTTGTTAGTGTTGAGGCATATCTTGCATTTCTTGGCACATGGTTGAGGGATTTTTTGGTACACGGTTCAAGGATTTTGGTTGTGAAGTTTGAGGCTACATATAAGTGAGGTTTTGATGATACAAATGGATTTTGGTGGCCTCCCACCTATTCCAACTGGCTCATTTTGGCAGTTTTCTAGTTTGACAATTTTTTCCCTAGTTTTCGGGTCCCTGACTTGCAGGGCCGTTTTGGGGCCTTAAAAAATGTTTTTTAGGGCTCACCATAGTCAATATGACCTTTGATAGATAGCATAAAAATGTGTATTTCTCGGTTCGACCTTTCCAACGGGCTATCCTGCGCCTAAAACGGATAACGTATGCAAACATTACAACCCCGAGAAGTTGATGTACTAACTTACCCAAACAAGGCCCACATGACTTTTGGTTCTTCATCTTTTAGGGTTAGGTTTTTGGATGTCTAGGGTTTTTGAAATTCCTGTTTATTATAAAAAAGGCCTTCAGAGCCTCATTGTAATCATCTTCTTGAGAATGAGCGCAACCGTCACATCTCTTCTCAGAGATAAGCCACAACCATTCTAACAAGCTCGTTTCCATTGCATTTTACAATTTCAACTTATTTCCTTATTGAATAGAAGCGGGTTTTAATGTATATATGTTATTTTGTATTAAGAATATTTTGATAATAATCTATATTCATTTCGTTCTGCAAATATATTCCGGATCAGTGGTATCACAATAGTCTACTCCTTTACGTTCTTAATGCATGCCCCCAACGAGGTCAGGGTACAAAGAATTGTGTCTCGAGCTTGTTTCTCTTGAGGAAAAAAGATCTTGCACACCCAAACGAACTCTAATGGCAGAAGAAAATAAATACGAAAGGACAAGAGATCCCTTCAAAATTTTTCCTGAGGAATCCCTCACGCAAAAGAAGAACAAGATTATGGATAGTTTTGCGCAAATCCTTCGACGGCTACCAACAGGCGACACATCTTCCTCAAACAGAGGCACTGCCCCGTTAAAGGTACAAATCAACTTCGATATTCCTATATTTGAAGGTGAGATAGATGCAGATGCAGTAGAAACATGGTTGAATCTTCTAGAAGGGCATTTCTTTGTCCATAACTTCTCGAATAGAGAAAAGATTACTTTTGTGCTCCTCAAAGCCGTCCCCCATGTCAAAGATTGGTGGGAAAATTTATGTGAGAAAAATGAAACAAAGGGGCCCTCATTACTTACAGTCATGTTCACCTGGGAGTCCTTCAGGGATGCTATTAAGGAACAATACTACCCTGTTGGAAGTTATGACGACCTGTACACAAAATGGACCATGCTGCGGCATGAAAGAGACCAAGCGGTGTCTGAGTTCACAAATATCTTCCATACCTTGCGCACCAAGTTGAGTATCAAAGATTCTGAGTGACATCTAGTGCTCAAGTATCACAATGGTTTGCATAGGTACATCCAGGCCGAAATGGAGTTTATGGACATCTCATCCTTGGGCGCGACCTATCGATATGTCGTCAAAATTGAGCAGAAGCTCAAACAAAAGACGCGACAATTTGGGCCTGGGAACCCCTCACAACAAAATCTAGGAAAGGGTGGCCCCAACCCGCAAAATAAAGGCCAGAGGAAATATAGAAAACCTCAGGACAACCAATCCAGGTCGCAAGCAAAGAAGGACACCAGAAAGACAAAAAAATATACCGAGAAGTGGTGCAACTTACATAAGAGCCCATGGCATAACACTGTTGATTTTTGCTCGAAGTAGTCACTGGTGGCTGAGGTGAAAGCCTCTAAATTAGATGTGGGTTCTGACACTGAGTCATAATCAGAAAGGGGGAGACATATCATTGACACAGAACCCAGTGTTACCATTTCTACCACCAATATCCAATACGGTGAACCAGATGAGCTAGAGGAAGGCGAGTGGATTTTTCATTCACAGATGTGGGTGAAGGGTATCCTGTTGCACTTCATCATTGATATCGATAGCCAAAATAACCTCATCTCGACATACATTGTCAAGTGACTCGCCCTACCGATAACGTCGCACTCGCAACCCTACACCATCGGATGGCTCTGCCAAGGAAGAGACATCCGCGTCAGCCAACAATGCCTCCTATGATATGACATCAAGCCCTTCAAAGACAAGGTATTGTGTGATGTTGCCCCTCTCGAAGTCTGTAATGTTATTTTGGTCCAACCATATTGATGTAAACGTCATGCTATATATGAGTCTAGGCCTTGCAGTGTTATTATTACTTTGAACAAGAAATTGTGTAGGATACTCGAGGCAGTCCCACCCAATGCTATTTCTTTGATCTCTGCCAAGCAATGAAGAAAGGTCATCTCTCAGACAGGGAAGTTTGTCTTCTTCATGATTCACTCTTAGAATGAGAGAAATATCGCAGCCACATCCAAGCTCTCCATGACCGACCTCTCCACACAACAGAACCAAGTGGATAAGGTCATGGAAGAATACTCATATATCTTCTCCTCACCTACCAGAGTACCTCTGCACTATCAGGTCAAGCACCCCATCGATATGGCCCTCACTGCACTGCTACCCAATGGGCGAGTCTACCGCCGCTCTCTGTTAGAGAATGAGGAGATCAAGCGACAAATCCAAGAACTGATCCACAAGGGGCACATCTGTCCCAACTCATCACCTTGTGGGAGCCCAATCATGCTAGTACAGAAGAAAGATGGAACCTGACGACTCTGCATTGATTATCAGGCAATGAATAAAATCACAGTCAGAAATCGATACCCAATTCTCTGAATCAACGACCTCCTTGATTAGCTCACAAGGGACAAATAATTCAGTAAGATTGATCTGAAGTATGGCTACCACCAGGTTCTGATAGAACAGACAAATGTATGGAAGAACGCCTTTAAGTCAAAGGAAGGTCTTTTTGAATGGTTGGTCATTCCCTTTGGTTTGAAAAATGCTCCAACCACTTTCATGAGGATGATGGACGATATCCTGTGACCATTCACCAATAGTTTTTTAGTGGTGTATCTGGATGACATCCTCATTTACAGCAAGACTTAGGCATAACACTTGCAACATATTCAACAGGTTCTGCACACCCTGCGGCAGCACCAACTCTACACCAACTTGGAAAAATTCTCCTTCGACATGGACAAGGTTCACTACCTGGGATACATCATTGATTATAATGGCGTAATGTGGATCGAGCCAAAATCCAAGTCATATGTGACTGTCCAGCCCCAACCACACTCACTAGGCTTCAGAGCTTCTTGGGCCCTACCAATTTCTACCATAGATTCATGTCGGGATTTTCCCATATTGCATGGGCCCTCAGCCAAGTAACCAAGGGTGGTGGTAAGGAGAAATTTGTGTGGGGCCGGTCCCAACAACAACGTTCTATGATTTGAAGCAACGCTTGTGCTCAATCCTAGTACTTTCACTACCGGACCTACAACAACCATTTGAGATCAAGACAAATGCTTCAGACTATGTTGTGGGCACCATTGTCACTAAGCACGACCACCCCGTGGCCTATCATAGTGAGACATTATCATATGTTGTCTGTAATTACCCTACTTACGAAAAATAAATTTATTCCATTGTGAAATCCTGTCGCCAGTGGAGAAATTACATTCTTGGGAAGGAGACAATCATCCACACTGATCATAAGCCACTGCAGTTCATGTAGACATAAGGAAAATTTTAGAATGAACGCCATCAAAAGTGGTCCTCGTACTTGCAACAATTACACCTCAACATAAAGTATAAAATGGGAATCACCAACCGTGTCGCTGATTGCCTCAACAGACCACTAGTTGTGACACTCACAATGGTGCTAGACTCTTGCGACCATGAGACCTATGGATGGCCCCAACTCTATGAGACAGACCCAAACTTCGCCACAACCTACCAAATGTTAGGCAGAAAAGTAATTGTTACTAATTTCCATCTTCAGGACGGACTGTTGTGTCGTCTGGGCCATATCTGTGTTCCATCAAGTGAGCGAGTGAATCTGATCTGGGAAGCCCACTACAATCGGGTGGTAGGACACTTCGTCATTGAAAATACAATGGTAATGTTGCAGAAATATTTCTACTGGCTAAAACTTCGACAGGAGGTCATCAAGTATATCAGGTCCTACACTGTCTACGCGATTCCCAAACTGACCACTAAGAAACAGGGCCTGTACACCCCTTTGTCTACTCCTGACAGGCCATGGGTATCCATATCAATAGACTACATGTCGTGCCTCCCATCCACCAAGCGGGGCAATGCCTGTGTTTTTGTGGTTGTGGATCTCTTTTCTAAGATGACGATTTTGGCCGCCTGCAAGAAGAGCATCACAACAGATGCCACTGCCAAGCTCTTCTTTGAACGAGTCTGGGTACATTTTGGAATCCCAAAAACCATTGTCTCATATTGTGACAATCAATTTCTCAGCACATTCTCGTCAAGACTCTGGTCACTACTGGACACCAAGCTCACCAAATCCATGACTTTCGACCCCGAGACAGATGGCCAAACCGAGGTTGTAAATCGAATGATCATGCATATCCTGTGCATGTATAATTCCAAGCACCCTCACACATGGGATGAGAGTTTCCCCTATGTTCAACATAGCTACAACCGAGCCCTACATAGCTCAACCAACCATAACTATTTTCAGGTGGGGTTGGGATTCCAACAATTGGGTCCCATAGATGTTGCACTACCCCTTGCGATCACCTCAACCAACTCATCTCCTCCTCCAACTGAAGTTGACAAAGCCACCCGGTTCATTGAGCATATCCAACACATCCACCAACAGGTTAATGATATCCTACATAAGTCCAATGACAAGTACAAGCAACGCCATGATCAACACCGGGTGCCACATAATTTTCAGGTGGGCGAAAAAGTTTGGTTGCACTTGCAGAAAGAGTGCCTTACAAGACCCCATCAGAAGATTCACCCACTCTATCATGTGTCGTACACCATCACCAAGACTGTGGGTGATAAGGCTTTCAAGTTCAACATTCCTCCTTTCCTTGGCTTGCACCCAATGTTCAATGTGGATATCCTTCGACCGTATTTCCCACCATTATTGGACACCTCATAGATAACAAAACAAATAATACCAACAAAGCTCAACCCCGACTACATACAACATGCATCTAGTGATCATATTGTGGAAAAAAAGATCAAGGGCACTCACCAGCAAAGGATCCATCTTTATTGAGTTGTCAAAGCAGGGCAACTCCTACACCAAGGAAAGTGGCTCACCCGGGGCCAAATTCAGCAGAAATTTCCTCATCTGATAGGGGAACTCAACACAATGGAGACCATTGATTCCTAAGGGGGAGGATTGATCCAGATGGATGTTGGTTGCCTCCCACCTATTCCAGCAAGCTAATTTTGGCATTTTTTTCCCTAGTTTTTGGGCCCCTGACTTGCGGGGCCGTTTTGAGTCCCTAAACAACATTTTTTAGGGATTGCCGCAATCAAAATGACTTTTTATAGATAGAAACAAAATGCGTAGTCCTTGGATATAACTTTCCAACGAGATATCTATCACCTAAAACAAATATCTTATGCAAAAGTTACAACCCCGAGAAGTTGATGTACTAACTTACACAAATGGGGCCCACATGACTTTTGGTGCTTCATCTCCTAGGGTTAGGTTTTTTGGATGTCTAGGGTTTTTGACATTCCTGTTTATTGTAAAAAAGGCCTTCAGAGCCTCATTGTAATCATCTTCTTGTGAATGAGCGCAACCATCACATCTCTTCTCAGAGATAAGTCGCCACCATTCTAGCAAGATTGGTTCCGCTGCATTTTACATTTTCATCTTATTTCCTTATTGAATAGAAACCAGTTTTACTGTATATCTGTTATTCTGTGTTAAGAATATTTTGATAAAAATCTATACAATTGTATTCATTTAGTTCTGTAAATATATTCCGGATCAATGGTATTAGAGCAGTCTGCTCCTTTTCATTCTTAATGCATGTCCCCAACGAGGTTAGGGTACAAAGAATTGGGTCTTGAGCTTGTTTCTATTGAGGACAAAAGATCTCACATGCCCAAATGACCTCTCATGGAAGAAGAAAAGAAAGACAACAGGACAAGATATCCCTTCAAAATGTTGCTCAAGTAATCCCTCATGCAAAAGAGGAATGAGATGATGGATAGTTTTACGCAAATCCTTCGGCGGATACCAACATGCGACACATCTTCCTCAAACGGAGGTTTCACCCAATTCAAGTTACAAATCAACTTAGATATTCCTATATTTGAAGGTCAGATAGAAGTAGATGTGGTAGACGCATGGTTGAAATTTCTATAAGGGTATTTCTCTGTCCATAACTTTTCGAATAGAGAAAAGATTACTTTTTCTCTCCTCAAATTCATCCCCCATGTCAAAGATTCGTGGGAAAATTTCAGTGAGAAAAAGGAAACAGAAGAACCCTCATTATTTACAATCATAGTCACCTGGGATTCCTTTAGGTATTCTATTAAGGAAAAATACTACCCTGTTGGAAGTTATGACGACCTGTACACAAAATGGACCATGTTGCGGCAGGAAAGAGACCAAGCGGTGCTTGAGTTCACAAATATATTCCATACCTTGTGCACCAAGATGGGTATCAAATATTCTGAGCGACATCTGGTGATCAAGTATCACAACGGTATGCATAGATACATCTAGGCTGAAATGGAGTTTCTGGACATCTCATCCTTGGGTGCGACCTACCGATATGCCGTCAAAATCGAGCAAAAGCTCAAACAAAAGACGTGGAAATTTGGGCCTAGGAACCCCACATAGAAAAAGTCAGGAAAGGGCAGCCCTGACCCGAAGAAAAAAGGGAAGAGAAAATATAGAAAACCTCAGGAAAACCAGTCCAGGCTTCAATCAAAGAAGGACACCGTAAAGACAAATAAAGATACCAGCAAGTGGTGCGACTTCCATAAGAGCCCCTGGCATAAAACTGTTGATTTCCGCTCAAAGAAGTCGCTGGTGGCTGAGGTGAAAGCCTTTGAATCAGATGCGGGTTCTAAATATGATTCAAAACTAGAAAGGGGGAGACATATCATTGACACAGAACTCAGTGCTACTGTTGCTACCACCAAGCTCCATCCTAGTGAACCGGACGAGCCAGAGGAAGGAAAAATTTTCATTCACAGATGTGGGTGAAGGGTACCTCGCTGCACTTTATCATTGATAGTGGTATCCAGAAGAACCTCATCTCAATAGAGGTTTTCAAGTGACACACCCTATCGATAATTCCGCACCTGCAACCCTACGCCATTGGATGGCTCCACCAAGGAAGCGACATCTGCGTCAACCAACAATGCCACCTGTCATGCGACATCAAGCCCTTCAAAGATGAGGTATTGTGTGATGTTGCCCCTCTCAAAGTTTTTAATGTTCTTCTGGGCCAACCATATTTATGGAAACATCATGCTGTATATGAGTCTAGGCCTCGCAGTGTTATTATTACTTTGAACAAGAAATTTTATAGGATACCCGAGGCAGTCCCACCTAGTGCTATTTACTTGATCTCTGCCAAGCAATACAAAAAGGTCATCTCTTAGACAATGAAGTTTGTATGCTTCATGATTCATTCTTAGAATGAGCGAAATATCACAACCACATCCAGGGTCTTCAGGGATGATCTCTCCACACAACAAAATGAAATGGATAAGGTCATGGAACAATACTCAGATATCTTCTCCTAACCTACTATGGTACCTCTGAACTATTAGGTCAAGAAACCCATTGATTTGACCCGCGACACACCACTTCCCAATGGGCCAGTATATTGCTGCACTCTATTAGAGAATGATGAGATTAAGTGACAGATCCAAGAACTACTCCACAAGGGGCACATCTGTCCCAGCTCATCACCTTATGGGAGCCCAATCGTGCTAGTACAAAAGAAATATGGAAGCTGGTGACTCTGCATTGATTACCAGTCTCTGAATAAAATCACAGTCAGAAACTGGTACCTGATTCCCCAAATTGAAAACCTCCTTGATCAACTCATGGGGGCCAAATACTTCAGTAAGATTGATATGAAGTCTGGCTACCACCAGGTCCCGATAGAACATACAAATGTATGGAAGACTGCCTTCAAGTCAAAGGAAGATCTTTTTGAATGGTTGGTCAATCCCTTTGGTTTGACAAATGATCCAACCACTTTCATGAGGATGATGGAAAATATCCTGTGACCATTCACCGATACTTTTGTAGTGGTGTATCTGGATGACATCCTCATTTAAAACAAGACTTGGACATAACACTTGCAGCATATTCAATAGGTTCTGCACACCCTGCGACAACACTAGATCTACGCCAACTCAGAAAAATGCTCCTTTGGCATGGACAGGGTTCATTACCTGGGCTACATCATTGATAAGCATGGTGTACATGTGGATCCATCCAAAATACAAGTCATCCATGACTGGCCAACCCCAACCACACTCACTGAGCTTCAAAGCTTCTTGGGCCTTGCCAATTTATACTGCAGCTTTATGTTGGGATTCTCCCATATTGCATGGGCCCTCAGCCAAGTAACCAGGGTGGTGGTAAGGAAAAAATTTAGTGGGGCCGGTACTAACAACAAGCGTTCTATGATTTGAAGCAACGCTTGTGCTCAACCCTAGTACTTTCACTACTAGACTTGAAAAACCCTTTGAGATCGAGACAGATGCTTCAGACTATGTTGTGGCCGTCATTCTCACTCAACACGACCACCCCGTGGCCTATCATAGTGAGACATTATCATATTCTATCTGTAAGTACCCTACTTACGATAAAGAAATTTACTCCATTATGAAAGCCTTCCGCCAGTGGAGACATTATATTCTTGGGAAGGAGAGAATCATCCACACTGATTATAAGGCACTGCAATTCATGCAGACATAAGGCAAATTGTAGAATGACTGCCATCATAAGTGGTCCATGTACTTGCAACAATTCCACCTCAACATCAAGTATAAAACATGAAGCACCAACCGCGTCGCTGATTTCCTCAACAGACCGCCAATCGCGACACTCACCATGGTGCTAGACTCTTGCGACCATGAGACCTGTGGATAGCCCCAACTCTATGAAACAAACCCAGAATTCACCACCACCTACCAAATGTTGGGCGCAAACTCAGTTGTCGCTAATTTCCATCTTCCGGACGGGTTGCTATGTCGTCTGGGCCATATATGTGTTCCATCAAGCGAGTGAGCGAAGCTGATATGGGAATATCACTACAGTCATGTGGTAGGAAACTTCTTCATTGAAAAGATAATGACAATGCTGTAGAAACATTTCTATTGGCCGAAACTTTGACATGAGGTCAACAAGTATATTAGGTCCTGCACTACCTGCACGATTGCCAAATCGACCACTAAGAAATAGGGATTGTACACCCCTCTGTATAATCCTGACAGGCCATGGGAATCCATCTCAATGGACTACATGTCAGGCCTCCCATCCACCAAGTGGGGCAATGACTGTGTTTTTGTGGTTGTGGATCGCTTTTTTAAGATGGTGATTCTGGTCGCCTGCAAGAAGAGCATCACAACAGAGGCCACTACCAAGCTCTTCTTTGAACGAGTCTGGGTACATTTTGGAATCCCACAAACCATTGTCTCATATCGGGATAGTCAATTTCTTAACACATTCTCGTCAATATTCTTGTCACTGCTGGACACCAAGCTCACGGAATCCACGACCTTCGACCCCCAGAAAGATGGCCAAACCAAGGTCGTAAATCGAATGATTGTGCATATCCTATGCATGTATAATTCCAAGAACTCTCACACATGGGATGAGAGTCTCCCCTATGTTCAACATAGCTACAACCGAGCCCTACATAGCTCAACCGACCACAACCTCTTTCAGGTGGGGTTGGGATTCCAACCATTGGGTCCCATAGATATTGCATTACCCCTTGCGTTCATCTCCACCGAATCATCTCCTGATCCAACTGAAGTTGAAAAATACACCCTGTTCATTGAGCAGATCCAACACATCCACCAATAGGTTCAGGATATCCTTTATAAGTCCAATGACAACTACAAGCAGTGCCATGATCAACATGGGGTGCCACATAAGTTTCAGGTGGGCGACAAAGTTTGGTTGCACTTGTAGAAATAGCGCCTTACAAGACCCCATTAGAAGCTTCTCCCACTTAGTTATGGGCCATACACCATCACCAAGGTTGTGGGTGATAATGATTTCGACTTCAACATTCCCCCTTTCCTTGGCTTTCATCCAGTGTTCAATGTGGATATCCTTCGACCGTATTTCCCACCATTATTGGACACCTCAGAGATATTAGAACAACTGACACCATCAGAGCTCAACCCTGACTGCATACAACATGCATCGAGTGATCAAATTGTGGAAAAAAATATCAAGGGCAATCTCCACCAAAGGATCCAAGTTTATCGAGTTGTCAAAGCAGGGCAGCTCCTGCACCAAGGCAAGTGGCTCACCCGAGGCCAAATGCAGCATAATTTTTCTCATTTGATGGGGGAACTCAACACAATGGAGACCATTGCTTCCTAAGGGGGGAGGATTGATCCAGATGGATGTTGGCGGCCTCCCACCTATTCCAATTGGCTCATTTTGGAAGTTTTCCAGTTTGGCAGTTTTTTTCCTAGTTTTCGGGTCCCTGACTTGCGGGGTCATTTTGAGGCCCTAAACAACGTTTTTTAGGGCTCGCCACAATCAAAAGGAACTTTCATAGATAGCAAAAAAATGTGTATTCCTTGGATAGACCTTTACAATGAGATATCGTGCACCTAAAACAAAGATCGTATGCAAAAGTTACGAGCCAGGGAAGTTGATGTACTAACTTACCCAAACGGGGCCCAGATGACTTTTGGTGTTTCATCTCATAGTGTTAGGTTTTTTGGATGTCTAGGGTTTTTGAAATTCCTGTTTATTGTAAAAAATGCCTTCAGATCCTTGTTTTAATCATCTTCTTGTGAATGAGTGCAAATGTCACATCTCTTCTCAGAGACAAGCTGTCACCATTCTACCAAGATTGGTTCCGTTGCATTTTATAGTTTCAACTTATTTCCTCATTGAATAGAAACTGATTTTAGTGTATATCTGTTATTCCGTGTTAAGCATATTTTGATAATAATCTGTATTCATTTTGTTCTACAAATATATTCTGGATCATTTGATGTCTAGTCCATGTGAGTGTTATTACACTTGATCATTATTGTATACACATGTATGGCACATGACTAGAGAGATATAGATGTAGTTGGTTAAGGGATATGTATTATGATGTATTCATAGGGAAAAACTACAGGTTGGACACAGTGATAGGTTGCATGCTGATTTAACAGAGGCAACAAAGTGTCTGAGTTTCATAAAATTTGAAAAACCTAGATTTCTGAAGGTATACGAAGGCTCCAATATAGACATGCCACGTACATACGCAGGCTACAGTATAGACAATGAAGGCATATACACAAGCTGCAACATATACAGGTCGCATACATGTTGGTATTTGTTGGTACATGATAAATTTTGGTACAATATTGATTACAGATTATTGGTACTAGTTAGTTACAGGATGTTGGCATAGATTGGTACAGGTTTACAATGGTATATCTCAGAGGGACAATGTGGCAGTGGTTTCATCATCTGACACTTATATTTTAGGGTGGTTGGATGGGGAAATGATAGGTGGTTGTAGCCAGAGAACATAGGGGGTTGTAGCCTCCTTCTGGTGGTAGGTAGAGAATTGGGGAGTTAGAGCTTCCCTCAGGTTGTAGACTACAAATATAGGGGGTTGGAGCCTCCTTCCAGTTGTAGCTATAGAAAAAAGGAAGTTGGTGCTTCCAATGAATGTAATTCTTAAGGACATCTAAGAAAAATTGTTTCGTGGTTTTCTTCCGCATTGGGCTTCCATGTAAAAACACTAGTGTATTGTGTAAGTGTATAATTGCTCATTGTTCATGGTTCATTTATTCTGCACTTGTTGAATGATAATGGTAAATTGATCATAAAGATAAAAAACTCTTATATACCGTGGTTAAAATGAATAAAAATATCTATTATTGATTCACCCCCCTCTTAGTAATCCAACAATTGGAATCAGAGCAGGTTCCTTTAGAAATTTAAGGGACCTAACCTCCCTAACCCCTCACGTAGGTAGAATAATATAATTCCATGTAATAAAGGCCAATATTAATAAGGCCTAACAATAAGGAAGAAAAGGTCAAATGTAAGAAGACCTAATAAAAGCTTCTGCTTCTAGAAGGATCCTCCTCTAGATTGTTCTTTTAGATAGATATATTTAGTATAAATAGGAGTAGAGGGTATGGGAAATCTTGTCTTGGAGATTATTGTAATAGATCTCTAATCTGCTGGAGGTTTCCCCCTTGAAGAGGCAAGTGAACATTGCTATCATTAATTAAGGTGCTCTTTCTGGTGTTATTCTGGTGTTATTCTGGTATTATTCTAGTATTGGTCTAGTTATATCATTGTTGATCTTCCATTTCTATGCTAAAATATTTTTGTTCTGCATACTATTTTATATCTGGAATACTACAAATGGTATCAGAGCACCTTCCTTGGAAGAAAAATGTGGGTTAATTTTTTTCCAGGGTTGTTGGAGGTAGGCCAAAGTGGAAAGAAAGAAGATTTTGGGAAATAAAGCATGCATGAGGAAAGCGATAGCTGAAAGGAAGAACAACATGCGCACATGTAGGGAAGACCTAACGTTGTTAGGGTTAGGGTTTTTGCAACATGTTGTAATGGCTGAAGAGACAGAAACATATAAATATAGATACCAAGGTACCATAGAGGGTTCGATTAAGAGGATTATCGGGTTTAGCTAGTTATCTATGAGTTGTTGTGATATGTAATATTTTGTTGTATGATCTATTTTTGTAAGATGTTGAGTGAGAGAGGATGAAGGAGGGTAGATATTGAGGGTTAGATCACAGGGTGAGGAGTCAGGTGCGATCTAGTCTGCCTCACATAGATCTTACCCAACGGGGAATAATTGTAACGTGCACAACACTGTAGATGCAGGAATATTATAATAAAAGAGCTGGGAGCCAAATCTTTGTGGATGTAGCCAAGGAGGGGGTGAACCACGATAACATTTTTGTTATGAGATTGAGTGCATGTGTGTCTTTATTGATTTTAAGTAAATATTTCTATACTGAATGAATGAGTGTTATATTTCCCATTTATTCGTATTTGAGAATGTATTAGGTTTACAATTTATAATAGTGGTTCAAGATACAATTATCATATATCGCACTCAATGCTAGGCTGTAAACACCTGATTATTACAATCACCCATTAAAGATATCTCGGGTGAGACTGTGCAGTGCACTCTGTGCACTGCATTACCTTTTGTTTTACCAGGAGGGCCGATAGTTTTAGACTCTTTGTTGGGAACCCAAACAGACATGAACCTTGGGTCAATAAACTCAGACATAATAGAAGAATAAGTAACCAACAAATGGTTCTGATGCCGTTGGTAGGAACATGAGAGGATTGAGTAGATGAGATAGGTTGAGCAAGAGAAGAGTGAAGAAAAGAAGAAAAAAATGAGCCATTAGAAGGGGATGTTGAGACCGTTGAATCCCACCAAAGCAGAGATCGAAACTTGGCTAAGAACAAATGAGATAGAGTTTGCATATAAAATAACATAAACCCTAGAATAACACCCCACAAATATATTGAGAAATACGTGTTTACTGATTTGCATGAAGTCTTTTTTTGCGATTTTCCATCTATTGTAGGAGTGGATACTCAGGTTGAAGGATAACCATGCAACGAAACGGATCCAACAATTAGAGTGGACCCCAGTACACATTGAGCAGTTATAGCAGGTGAAAAAAAAATTCACCTGCGCAGTAGAGTTTTGGCTCGACAGTGTTGTCGCAGGCTTTATAACAGAGTTTGCAGTAGATACAGCGAAGTCCTATAGCGCAACAGAGCAAGAGTTTCTACGTGGAAATCAAGGAAGGTACATTCGATCGATGTATACTTCTATTAAGATACTGCTATATAATAAAGGTGTAATGACAATGGAGTCAGACAACTAAACTTCCCTGCATGCATGGGGGAAGGGGGGAAGCACTGAAAGAAAGTGGATAAATGGAAGGAGGAAAGGATAAGGGATAGAAGGAGGAACCCTTGGATCCAATCATGATGGACGACGACCTGATCAATCAGATCATGGAAACAACTGGAAAGAAGCGTAGCAGAGTACCCTACCAATACAAAGTGAATACCAAGAAGAGAGTCGTAGCCGCGAGGGAAGGCTTGGCGAGTGATGAGGAAGAGGTAGAGGATCTCCGAGATGTGGAGAAGATTAAGGAAATCCTGCAAGCAACATATGAGAGGAAGACGAGAGGTCCAAGAATGAGAAGAGAAGGAAAAAATCCTATCCATATTAATGTCAGCGTGGAACCCATAAACCCATGTGAGACCAATACACCAAAGATAACACCACCGTTTAGACAACCGAAGTTCAGAAACAATCAGACAACAGGAAGTACATCCACACAAGGAACAACAACTGGAGGAGATAGTTTAGGCAACAATAGTCAAGTATCTACACCACGCAGAGGTAGTAGTTCAACATTCAAAATGGCATGACACAATCCCACCATCAGGTTACCATAATTTTGAGGTGAATCAACAGAACACCCTGAGAAACACTTGTTCATTTGTGCAAAGATTTGGGAAGCAAAAAAAATCATCGATAAAGATACTAAACTTTCTAAGTTAGATATTACGCTAAGAGAAAACACATTAGACTGGTACACGAGTCTAGATGCAAACAATGCACCTGGGATGACAAGGACACTGACATACATTAATAAGTTACTGATTAATGAGTTCCAGAATCCGAGTTTAGAGGATTATTACATGAATGAGATGATCGAAATTAGATAGAAACAGAGAGAGTCCATATGGGAGATTGACCAAAGATTCAAGCGACTTAAGGGAAAGTTGAAATATATCATGACCGACGTGCAACGTTGACACCTGTTTGTCAACTCGTTGCTCCCACACTTAAAATACCCATTGTGACAAGAAAAGTTCCAAACGCAGGCAGAGGCTCTGCAGGAAGCCCTGCAACTAGAAGAAAACTAGTATCAACAGATGAACCCAACTATCAAAGAACTAAAGGAGGATTTGAAGAACTTAACATTCCAGTTAAACCATAATAAGATTAAGGATAAACGAGAAGCCGTTTGGTGCACTACATGTAGGACAGAAGGAAACCACAAGAACAAATTTCCAACATTCGCACAGTATATGGAAGCAGGAATGCCAAATCCGTTACCAACAGGAGGACTATGGTGCGAAATCAGCAAGAAAACGGGTCATGGTCCATATCACTGCACGATGATGAAGAAATACCAGATAGTCCCAAAGAGTTCATATTGAAACTTTTTCAAGTTAGTGGGCAATGATGACAAAGATTGTAGAACCATGGATCTGATGAGAGAGAGGAAATCAAATGCATATAGAGTGCAGGCGTAAATGATGATGGGACAAGACACACCATAGTTTAATCAAGTTCCAACTCCATACAACACTACGTAGCAACAATATAATACTACGCAAAAACCATATAATAATTTTCCACCACAGTACAACACAACACAACCTCAGAAAAATATCGCACAATATAATCAAGCGCCTCGGTATAATGCTTGGAGAGGAGATCAAGCAGGCTACAGAGGTGGAGGACGAGATGGAGGAGGTTTTAGACGAGGTAGAGGGCTAGTGGTATGTCACAATTGTCAACAACCAAGACATTATTCAAGAGAATGTCTGTTTCCACCAACTACTTGTACGTATTGTTGCGCATTCGATCACGACACATAAGAATGTCCAACACTATTAGTAAAGAACCAGGAAAAGAGGAATTAGAACAACCAGAATGTTCAGTGGATTTCAGCCGAAGCAAGGGATGAAGGATGACACATCAACATAGTTACCCGCGGAGGAGCAAAAACAAGAAACGATGCAGTCTGACAAGAGCTAGCACAAAACCAATGGGTGAAGAAGAACACCGAACCAAGGAAGCCGTTCAATGCGTAGAAGGAGAAGGAGGTATTTAAGAAAGGAAGACAACAATTTCAAAAAGAAGACATGGCATCGACTTCAACCATGCAACAAAACAAGGAAGCACCATAGTACAAGATGCCTCCATTATTGGATCAATTCAACAAAATGCAACCCATGGGACAAGTAAGTACAATCAAAGGATTTTTGCAATCATGTGTAAAATTATTAAATGATCCATCATCTGTGAAAATATTGCAAAACATATCATAAAAATGTAGCATCGAGACAAAAGGAAACCTAGAACAAAAAACAATCAATCACCTACATACAAGAAGAAGAACCAGTAAGGAGTTCAAACTGAATGCCAATATTGGAGATTTCAACATGGGAGATATCATACTAGATCTAGGATCTAAAGTTAATGTATTACCAAAAAAGACATGGCAATGAATGGGAGATCCCACGTAAGGTTACTCACCTATTCAACTGAAATTAGAAAACCAACACAGAGTTCTACCAATCGGTAGACTGAAAGGAGTAACAATAGACCTGGATGGAGTGCGCACTAAATAATATTTTGAAGTCATTGAAATAGTAGACGACACAACACCTTACCCAACGTTGCTTGGTCTAGATTGGGAATTTGAAAACCAGGCCATAATCAACTTGAAGACAAGGAAAATGAAATTTGAGTCAGTGGAATACAGGGTCATCGCGCCATTAGACCCATCAAAAGGGGAAAGGTTTGTAGAACCTACTTGCTTAGACTTAGAGTAAATCAACCAGTTGTACATAACAACTGCGCACGATGAAGATTATGTAAACCGAAATGTAGATGGTATAATCAATTGGTGGAGCATTACTTCATGTGTAACAGACTCAGACACTAGTCTAGAAAACTGGCAACAAAGACTACACGAAGCTTCCAAGAGAAGATGTGCATGAATAAACTGCGCAATAAGATGGGTCGACATAGAGATAAGGGAACCACCTAGTTTCCACGGAGTAAACAACTTGGAAACATTCTTGGCACATTATGAAGATAAAGTCTTGGAGAATTAGATACTGTTAGCACTCGATATCGCACTCAAGGCCACACTTGCAAGATGGTGGGGCACACACAAAGAGACAATCATAGATTGGTAACAATGCAAATGGTTACTACGCATAAGGTCCAACGTAGAACAAAAAGACAACAAGCAACATAGGTACGATGGACAAGGGGCACCAACAGAACACTTGGAGAAGTGCAGAACGCTGTGGAAATTGACACCCCCAGAGGAATGGCCTCATCATTTCATACACACTCTAGAGGGCATACCAGCAAACTGGTACATAGACCAGGAACTGCACAGAGGAACTGCGACCTGGACGACATTGCAACATAATTTTACAGTCACTTTCTCCTTCGAACATGAGAACCCCAACATAGACACAACTCTTAAATAGATAAGAGGCATGGTATTCATCAAGGAACTGAAATTTGAGCTCATAACAGAAGATGAACAACAGAATAAACAGACAATCAAGGAACTGTTGTCATGTTACCATGTGCAAGAGGAAGCACCAGAAGAAGATGATCCGGGTGATATTCAGATCGAAGAAGCAAAAGGCGAAAGAGAAGTGGAGGGTCCACCGATAGAATCAAAAGCTATTGCTGCACCGATCAAGGTAAAGAAGGTTTACATTAGGACAGTTGAGAATCCCAAAATGGCCAACATCGGAGATTACTGGGATGAGAAAATAGATAAAGCATAATAGAGTTATTGTGCAAATACATCGACCTGCTTCCCACAACATTACAGAGATGAAGGGTATAACAAGAGATATAGGAGAAATGAAGATACCACTCAGAACCGAAGCGAGACCGATCATACAATGAACATACATGTTGAACCCAATATATAAGCATAAAGTCAAAGTTGAGATCGACAAGATGCTCGAAGCCGGAATCATAGAACCAGTCAAAGAATTAGAATGGATAAGCCCGATGGTAGTACATGACAGAAAACAAGGAGGGATAAGGATATGCGTCGACTTAAGGAAGTTGAACGATGCATGCCTACATGACCTGTTCCCTACACCTTTCACAGATGAAGTGTTAGAGAACATAGGAGGACATGAAGCTTACTCATTCACTAATGGATTCTTAGGCTACCATCAAATCAATATAGCCCAGGAAGACAGATACAAGACCACGTTTGCGACAAAATGGGGATACTACCAGTACACAGTCATGTTGTTTGGACTGAAGAATGCACCAACAATATTTTCCAGAGTAGTCATAGCCGCATTTAAGGAATTCATCCACCAGTTTCTAGAGGTATAATTGGACGATTGGATAGTCTATAGTTTTTTGAAATACCATGTAGAAGTCTTACGACTGATGTTAGAAATATGCAGGCAGTACCATATATCATTGAACATAAAGAACTGCATATTCAGAACACCATTTGGGATACTATTGGGCCACATAGTATGAAAACAAGGTTTACTAGTCGATTTGACAAAGATTGCAGTAATTGTTAACTTACCACCACCTAAAATAGTCCTTCATTTAATAGCGACGTTGGGGCACATAGGATACTACGGGAAATTCTTCAAAGGATACACGCAGATTACCGCACCAATGGAAAAACTGTTAAGAAAAGATACAAAGTTTCAGTGGAACGACGAGTGTCAACACGGTCTGGATACCCTTAAGGAAAAGATGGTCACCACACCAATATTAATATTTCTAGACTGGGAGAAGACATTCCACGTGCATGTAGATGCATCAACCATAATACTTGGAGCTATCTTGGCACAACTAGGAGCATGAGACTTGGATCAAACGATAGCATTTGCAATCATAAAGTTATTAGAATCAGAACACAACTATAAAACTACAGAAAGGGAAGGCCTATCTATGGTATATGCACTGGAGAAGTTCATACATTACTTATTGGGGAAGCACTTTAATATGTTCACAGATCACTCAACCCTGAAATACCTAGTCAAAAAGTCAGTGTTGGGGGGGAGAATCTATCAATGGTTACTACTATTTCAAGAATTTGACTTTGAATTAATAGTTAAGCTAGGAAAATTGAATGCAGGACTTGACCACTTACCAAGGGTCAAAAATGAAGAAGAACCTATGAAATTAGAGGGAAAGTTTCCAAATGCACAATTACTTTTAGTCCAGATCGCTGACGATTACTTTGCAGATATCATTCAGTACTTAAGCACAGGTACTGCACTGCAAGAATATAACACCGTGCAGAAGAAAAGCCTAGTAGTCCGAGCTGCAGACTATCAACTGATTGCAAAACACTTATACAAAATGGGTGCAGATAGCATCTTGCGAAGATATGTGTTGGAACACAAAATACCAAGAGTTTTAACAGAAGCCCATGAGGGAATAGGAGGAAGACATTACACAGGCAAAGCTACCGCGTAGAAGGTATTGTGCGCAAGACTATGGTGGCCGACCATTCAGCGAGACTCGAAGGAGTACCACCAGAGATGTGACGTCTGTCAAAGGGTAGGTAAACCAAATGGAAGGGACGAAATGCCATTACGACCACAGGTAACATTGCATGAATTCGCCAAGTGGGCAATACAATTTGTGGGATCAATCAACCCACTAGCAAGAAGAAAATGAAATAGGTACATTATCACTGTGACTGAATACCTAACAAGATGGGCGAAATCCGCACCAGTGAAGGATTGCAGTGTAGAAAAAATAACACACTTCCTATTTGAACAAGTAATTACTCGATTTGGGTGCCCAAGAATTTTGATGAGCGACCAATGCACGCACTTCATAAACAACACCATGAACGTTATGGCTGAAGAGTTTGAAGTCTATCATCAGAAGAGCACACAATATCACCCATAGGCAAATGGCACAATGGAAGCATTTAACAAAATCCTTGAGAATGCGTTGACAAATATCTGTAACATCAAAAGGGACGACTGGGACCTCAAAGTACGAGCAGTATTATGGGCCTACAGGACTACGTGAAAAAATTTGATAGTGCACATGCCATTTAAATTGGTATATGGCCAAGAAGCAGTGGTTCCATTAGAATTTTTAGTACCAAGCTTGCGCGTAGCCGCAATCACACATATGACAGAATGATGCGCATTACAGGAGCGACAAAATCAGTTAATGACCATGGAGGAAGACTATATCTTAGCAGGGTTCCACCAACAAGTTCAGAAAGCAAGGGACAAATCTTGGCATGATAGACACATCGAGAAGAAAACTTTCAACGAAGGAGATCTAGTACTAATGTATGACAACAAATCATTTCAGCACCCAGGAAAGCTAAGAATGCATTGGATAGGACCGTACGAAGTAAAATCTATCACATATGGAGGAGATGTACAGTTGAGAGACTTATCAGGCACATAACTTAGAGGGATGATCAATGGGAGCCAACTGAAGCTGTACAAGGACAGTCGACCACCCACCGCGTAGTAAAAAAAACAAAAAAAAACCAGTATATAAAAAAGAACAATGGCACAGTGCACCAGAGGTAGAACGAGCACGCATACTTAGGAACACAAACTCAGCGAGGAGAAGGAAAACATCCACTTCAAAGGGGAAAAAAGCGAGAAAAAGAAAGACGACAAAAGCAGTACAAAACGACGAAGTTATGCGACTTGAGGCCAAAAAGGACCAATGGGATGCCGCATTAATTGCGCCAACTGGATATGGAAAGGAAGAGTAATGGAAAGTATGAAAGAGATGAAGGTGCATTGAACCCATAATTAAGGTAGCGTCCTCGACAAGTTTCCTACGATGCCCATACAATGCAAGAAAGTGAGAGAAAAGACTCTATTTGTGAAAAGAGAACATACAGAGAGCGATAGAGACAAAGGAGCATAGAGAGGAGTTCACAGAGGTCACATAGACCATTAAAAATAAAAAAACCTTCGACATTCACCACCATGGAACCTCCAAAGCAAGCAGAAGCTAATCCGAGTATGAGACAACCCATAGTTAGAACCAGGTCACAGGTACAATTGGAAGAAGGCGAACAAAAACCATCGGAGATCATCAATGTCGACAAAATCCCATTCCTAGACACAACACTGGTGAACCCAAATCCTGTAGTGGAAGAAACCCAACAACCAACAGTAGAGTGCATGAATGTAGCTATGCCGATAGAGGCACAAGAGGAACATAACCAGGACACAAAAACCTGAAGGAGGCACAACCAGAGAACACAGAAGTAACCCCAAGAGTCAATGGAACGATGTCAAATCTGGAAGAAATAGTCGAACCAAATGAATCTCAAACAACTGTCTCAGACCACCCACCAGAGGGAACAATAAAATATGTCACAGGTTGGCCAGAATGGTATTCTGAAGCACAACCGACAGCCGTTGGAACCTCAAGAAA
>ML795888.1:88308-103000 GCA_009831015.1 Picea engelmannii
TCACACTTAAGTACCTCACCCTAAGTGTCGCAAGTGTCGTAAAAGTGTCATATGCACCTTGCTAAGTGTCGCATATACCTTGACACCATGAAAGAACATTTGTCACAATCCCTAGTCAATGAGGAGGAGAAATATATCATATAAAGGTCAAAATACTATATGCACATAAATTATTCATTGTTATTCATAAAAGGAAAATTAAGTTAGTGTGAGAATCCACCTCACATTTAGTTTCCTAATCTCAAGGATAATTTGAGAGTCTCATGGATGGTTGAGATATTTTCTCAAATCAAAATCCTAATTTGGTGGATCTTGAGAGATATTTCGTCCTTAAAATCCTTGAGAGATATTTTCTCCCTAAAATCCTTGAGAGATATTTTCTCCCTAAAAATCTTAGATATCCCATTTTAGTGGATCTGGTGAGTGATATTCTCGATGGTGGTTAAGCCTCCAAATCCTATATAATGAGGGATTTCCATGGTGAAGGGAGGAAGCTTGGAGATATCAGACTTATGATTGTGGGATTCATGTAAGGGTTGGAAGAGGAGAGCTTGGAGGAGTTGCAACTATCATCATTCGTGGTCTATGAGTTTTCTTGGTTCTCATCTAATATATTTGGCCTATTTCTTTCAAGTATGTGGTTTCATGTGATTTTCTATGTTAAATTTGATTTTGCATAGATAAATTTTATTTTCCTAATCCATTAGAGTAGAAGAGAGTCGCATGTTTTTATTGTTCATTGTAGGTATTGATTTACATTGGGAGTTGGATCAAGCTTATGGTAGGAGAAGCTAGGAAAAACATCGTAAACAGAGTACATCCTACTTTACCTTATCCTCTATTTTTTGATAAGAAAAATGATTTTATAGGAATGGTAGTGTTCAAATGATTGTTTCTGTCTTGTTATAGGGGTCAGGAATCCAAGGGAAAGTTCACATGTCCGCAGGGGAATATTTCCATAATAGAAATTTCTGACTCCACTGGGGACAGGAATTGACATGTCTTTCCTTGGATCATCTGAGATTTTTCCCACCTTTAGATCTTATTTTTTGTTTTTTTCGGCTCGACTTGCATTTCTCTCTTCTTCACTGAATATTTCACAGAGTCTTTGGTAACATTTTCTAATTTTTTAGCCTTTTTTATGGTTTTTTCGGAAGGGAATCTTTCCTCTATTATGTGCACTAGAGAAATGATATAGGATCAATTGTCCCTTGTAGTGTATACCAGAGCATTGTAACACTATGTCCCTTTCAAAACAAGAGCATTGATCTCCTCTTCTAGGTTTTTATGCCCCTTTCTGCTCACTTTTTCTTAGTCTGATCCCGAGGGGGTTTTTGCTTAGGGACCTTTGAATAATCTTGACTTTGTTTAGATAAGAGTTGGGAATTTATCATTCATTTATGTTTATCCTTTGAGTTTGAAAATTTTCTCTTAGTTGTGGTCCCCTTGGATTATTAGGATCACTTGGTTATTTTTTCCTTTTGAGTTTTTATGATCTTCGTCTCATAAAGATTTGTGATTGATTCATTGTTTAGGATTGTTCATCAACTAAGTTTTGAAAAGGTTGCCAGGTATTGAGCTTTCTTGTCTTCATTTGAAACATTTGGCTTTTTGGATGATTATGATGCTTATGACAACCTAGCTTGATTTATGTTTCTTGTTGCTCATCGTTTCAGGATTTTCTTCAGTGTTTTTCTTCTCTCTTTTGCATCATTGAGTTCTTGATTGAACAAGTTATCCCCTACTTTTTTTCTTTCATTTCTCACCACTTTGAGTGTGTTTTGTTTTATTTATTTTTGCCTCATAGTTCTTCATATCAAACTTATATCTCTTTCATCTGAAAGTTAAGAAGAGATTTTTTTTCATATCTCCTTTCATAGTTAATCAAACGAAGAAATTTTGCATTCATTAGGAAATTTGTTTCGGTTCATGTTTTGGAAAAGAGCTAGTTTTGCATGCATATTTTAGTCTTCAGAAACATTTTCTGGGTATTTTGGCATCGTATTGATCCCATAAATTCAAAGTTGCAGTGTCTTGAGTGCTTGCTTGTGTTAAGAAGAATATAACTCTTCTCCTTCCCATACATAAAATTCATTGAAAAGAACACATGCATATCATTATTTTTCATTATTTTGGAGTCGAGTCTCTTACACATCATCATTTTCATCTTCGTGAACCCTTTGAGTTAAAAGAAATTAAAATCAACCACGCACTGATAAAATCAACTCAAATATTTTTTGTTTTTAGAACACCAATAGTAGCTTAGGATTAGGCTATTTGGACTAGGTGAAGTGAGTAAATTGTCCAAGACTACTAAACAAACTGTAGAACACTAAAGAGTGTATAAATCCAAATTTCATATAACCATAGTTGAGAATCCCCTCTCACATAGGGCATAAACATGAGGTCTATGCAGGAGAGAAACATATATTATCCCTCCAAAGTTTAACCAATCGTAGTGGACAAATCGTATATTAGGGGTTGTTCTTAAGAAACCATTGGTTTCATTTGGTCTCATTGCTTCGTGAACTCTGAATTCATTCAAGGTCCTTTGGAGTCCTACTAGTGCACTCATCTTCAGTTCTCTTGTAGAGATTTGGACTTTGATATCCTTCCCACACGTTCAGTCTCTACTATCGATTGTACCCCCAAAGAGGCTGACTGTGAGTTGGTAACCTTAGTGGAATTTCATAGGTACCTACAGAGGTGACTATGGGGGGGTTCCCATGGTACCTGGGGCAGACATTGTATCACACTCTCAGTACCCTTGGAGGGTGATCTCATGAAATCGAGGGTTTCTTTCACTGAGAACGGATGTTATGTGGAGGTTGATGTAACTTCTTCTCACTTCTTCAATGGAATATTGATACCCCATCTTCAGAAAATCCTTAAATGTATTGTTGCTTGGTTGATTGATTTTACTTTTCATAGAAGTGTGTTTCTTTGTCTTTCATAGTTTCCCTTAGTTTCATAGTTTTCAAAGTATATAAAGTATGGAACCTAACACTCAGGAACCTCAATTTTGTTTTCTTATGAAGCAGTGATAACAGATCACACTTCTTAAATTGGGAGCATCGCTCCTAGAAGTGGCCATCACGTTGAAGAATTGGTCCCAAACCTTGTAGAAATCTTGGCACCTTTTGTGAATCCTCCATTTACTGATCCATTTCACCAAACACTCTTTGATCCACCATCCACAATATACATTGATTCTTATTCTTCTTATCGATTACCACCCAGTTCCACCATTACACCATCTTTTGGCATGAAACCATCAATTTTTTATTTTCCTGAAGGACTTGAGAATTCATCTTTTTCCACAACTCTCTTAGTTGATATTGTTGGTTCTTTTTCTTTACCATAAATATCGTTGACACAGGTAACCCTGACTCAACCACTTTCATATTCATCTCCTTTTGCACATGAGTCAGGTAATATTCCTGCTTCACTTTTTCCTCACATGCACACACCAAGTGCCTTAATTGGTCATCCCATTGGTTAGATGGCCAACAGTCTGTTAGAAAAACAAGATCGTGGAACAATAAAATAAAAACAAATGCGGAAATAAAACATAGAAGATACACAATACAATAGAGACATAGACATACGTGGTTCACCTAGTGTGGGCTACATCCACTAAATAAATTGCCAGGTCCTTCCTTTTATTATCGAGAAAATGAAGGGATACAACCTACAATACACTCGTTGTAACTTCCTCTTCTTTCTCTCATAGTCTCCTAACTCAGAATACAATATTCACAATGATACATTGTCGCAATACATTTCCCTCATAAAAGAGGGTTTCATTATAGGGAAAAAAACCCTAACATAACTTCTACCATCAGATCTGCAACCTTATAATGAATAGTCCAAATTTCTATGTAATTATAATATACATTTATAAGGACCCCACTGGGGGCCCACTTTCCCCCAGACCCCACAAGAGGGGAAATTCCCCCTTCACTCCCTCGTGTGGAGGAGTGTACATTCTTCCGGGGTGTAAATTCTTTATGGGGTATAAACATAGCTAAAAACAAAAGGCCTCTGAATCATGAAGATAATCAGGCTCCACAACCAACAATATCCCACTTGGAGACTAATTTCAACAACTCCATCGTTGTTGTATCTGTTGGACTATGATCCTTTTTGGACCTTGAAAATTTCTCATCTTCACCTTCATGCTCGAAGAGAAATTGAAATTGAGTAGGAACTCAGTTTCTCCCTGGTTAATCCCTTTGTTAACATGTTTGCAGGATTCTGGCTAGTGTGTATATTTTCCAACGTCAAATTTCCATCTTCCAAGATGGATCATATGAAATGGTACCTGAGTTGTATATTCTTAGTATTCAAATGGAAGTATGAGTTATTTGCAATATGAATGGCACTCTCACTGTCACAATTCAACCTGTTATTCTCCTGCTTCTTTCCTAATTCCTCCATAAACCTTTGTAACTAAATCATGTCTTTACTAGCCTTTCTAGAAGTAACATACTCTAATTATGTTGTTGAAAGTGCAACAACCTTTTACAGTTTTGAAATACAACTTATTGTTGTTCCACCTATAGTAAAAACATATCGTGGGGTGCTCCTCCTGCTATCTTTATCACCTACCATATTTGAATCAATATATCAATGTAGAATAGTGTTTGAACCTCCAAAACATAATGCATGGGTAGCAGTATCTCTCAAATATATGAGAATCCATTTTACTGCCTCCCAATGTTCTTTACCTGGATTGTTCATATACCTTCTCACAACTCCCACTGCATGTGCAATATATGGTCTTGTGAAAACCATCGCATACATCAAGTTGCCAATTGTTGATGAATAAGGGACCCTGGAAATGTATTATATCTCCTCCTATGTCTTGGGACACATTTCCTTAGTTAATTTGAAATGGTTGTCCAAAGGCGTACTAATTTGTTTTGCATTTTTCATTCTAAACCTCTCCAACACCTTCTCTATGTACTAACCCTGAGACAATGTCAATTTGTGATTTTTCCTGTCTCTTGTTATTCTCATACCATGGATTTTATTTGTGGCACCCAAGTCCTTCATTGCAAATGAATTAGATAATTTCTTCTTGAGAACATTTATATCCTGCATATTAGACTATTCAATAAACATGTCATCTACATACAATAGAAAGATAATATATCTTCCATTTTCTAGCTTTTTAAAATAAAAACAGTGATCAGAATGACATCTACTATAACCTTGTTCTGTCATAATATTGTCAAACTTAAAATACCACTACCTTGGAGCTTTCTTTAGGACATACAAGATCTTCCTTAACATGCATACCAGATTTTCCTTCCCTTTGACCTCATACCCCTGTGGTTGCTGCATATAAATCTCTTCCTCCAAATCCCCATGGAGAAAAGATGTTTTTACATCTAATTGTTCAATATGTAAATCTTCTACTGCCAGAAGACTTAAAATAGTACCAATTGAAGTCATTTTAACAACAAGAGAAAATATTTCATCAAAATCTATACCTTTATTTTGTGCAAACCACTTTACAACAAGTCTAGCCTTGTACCATTTTTTTCCTCCATATTCTTCCTTCAACTTGTAAACCCACTTATTCTGTAATGCTCTTTTTCTTGTAGGAAACTGACCCAAGTCCCAAGTCTGTTTATTTACCAGGGAATCCATTTCCTCTTTCATTCCTTTCTCCCACTTCTTTTAAGTGTCTACCTGGATTGTCTCTTCATAACATTCTGGTTCACCAGAATTAGTCAACAATAAATAATACAATGAAGGAGATTATCGTTCAGGGGGTCTACTTAACCTAGTGTATATTCTAACAACACTTACAAGACTTTGAGGTATCTGTTGCTCCCTTTATTGTACATTTTGATTTTCTGGTACCTTTGGAATTTCTTTTTCAATGATCTCATCAAGCACTATGTATTCTAGTTTTTATTTTTCGTGTTTATTTCCCTGCAATTGATCTTTGTACATGACCTTCTCATTGAATATGACATCTCTACTCCTAATTATTTTTTGATTTTCATAATCCCATAAGAGATAACCAAAATCATTAACACCATATCCAATAAAGGTACAATTCTTTGATTTTTCTTCAAAATTTGTTCTATTTTATTTATCAATATGGACAAATACTTCACAATCGAAAGTCTTCAAAAGAGAATAGTTTAACTTTTTACGTGTCCATGCCTCCTCTGGAATTCTACCATACAAATATCTTGAAGGTCCTTTGTTTATTAAGTAAACAAAAATATCTAAAACATCTGCCTAGAACTGTAAGGGGAAACTAGCATGCAATCTCATACTCCTTGCACACTCCATGATTGTCCTGTCCATCCTTTATGACACCATTTTCTTGTGGTGTTCCTGGAACTATCTTCTCTCTATGAATCCCATGGTATGAACAATAATCACCATACTCGCTAAAATATTCACCTCCGTTGTCGTATATGAGACACTTCAACCTTTTTCATGTCTCATTCTCAACCAAAGATTTCCATTTCTTAAAATTATCAAAATCATCAGATTTTTGTTGAATGCAATAAACCTAATTTTTTCTATTTGCATCATCAATAAAAGTAACATAATAACGAGATCCATCAAGATATGATACCTGAGCTGGTCCCCATACATCTGTATGCACAACCTCTAACCTTTCAGTCTTCTTTTCTTTTCCGACTCTGAGAAATCTGACTCTCTTTTGCTTTCCATAAACACAATGCTCACATAAATGCAAATCAATTCGTTTAAGATCGGGCAACAAATCTATTTTGTGAAGTGTTTTCATCCCCTTCTCACTCATGTGTAAAATCCTATGATGACACAGTGTTGTATCCAGTCCTATATAAGCTAAAGAGATAGAGGAGTCAATATTACCTGTACATAAATACAATGTAACTACCTTCTCTCATTTTTCTATCACCAATGAACCTTTGGTGACACACCTTATCTGTAAATATGGATATAAAAACTTCACTTTCCAACTAGCATGTTGAAATTAGATTTTTCCTTAGATCTAGAACATGTCTTACCTCTTTCAACAACCATTGGTTTCCATTCCTTTGCTTTGTTTTTACCTTTCCCATTCCAACAATTTTTCATGGTGCATCATCATCCAAATGAACCTGTCCAAAATCACCTTGAACATAATCTATAAAATATTTCCTTTGGGGTGTGGCATGAAATGAAGCCCTTAAATATACTACCCAAGACTCAGAAATATTATCTACAGAAAGAATCAAAGCATCTTATAACTCATCACTTGTTACATTTGCTTCCTTATTTTTCTCCTACTATCCATCTCTTTGTTTATTTGGAGCTCTGTAGTCTTTCTTTAGATTTCATTTCTTTCCACAATTCTAGCACTTTATCTTTCCAAGTTTGGATTTGTATCTGCCCTTCCTAGAATTCCCATGGTTCCCTGAGCCCTTTCCTCTATCCTTTTGTCTTCCCCTATTCTCCATGTTTAACACATTACCTTATGTCTCACCTGTGATTTTCCATCGCATTTCTTCACTAAGGATAATGCCAACAACATCATCAAATTTTAAAGTGTTTGAATTAGAGACATAGTTACTTACAACCATGACGAAGCCATTACAACTTTCTGGAAATGAGCGCAAGATTAGAAGAGCCCTGACCTCATCATGAAAGTCCACTCGTACAGAACATAGTTGATTAGTAACCGTATTAAATTTATTTAAATGATATGGAATGAACCCACCTTCTGACATCTTCATATTAAATAATATCTTCATTAGAAATACCTTATTGGACACACATGGATTTTCATACAATTTAGCCAATGCATACATCATCTCCTTCGTTGTCTTTTCTTTCGAAATATTGAAAGCTACCGAAGATGCTAGGCTTAGTCGTATCATTCCTAGTGCCTTTCTATCAAGAACCTTCCATTCCTCGTCCGTCATGGTTGTTGGCTTCTTTGTTATTCCACCCAATGGTAGGAATAGATCCTTCTGTTATAAATAAAATTCCATCTGCATCTTCCATAACTGGTAGTTTTGGCCGATAAATTTCTCGACCCTAAACTTTCCATCTTCCACCATTTCTCCCACTCGAACTAGGAACCTTCTTTTCCTACGAGTTACCTTTTTCTCTGATACTAGTTGTTAGAAAAAAACAGGATCGAGGAACAATAAAATAAAAAGAAATGTGGAAATAAAACACAAAATATACACAATACAATAGAGACACATATATACATTGTTCACCTAGTGTGGGCTACATCCACCAGAGAAATTGTCAGGTCCTTCTTTTTATTATCCAACAAATGAAGGGATACAACCTATAGCACACTCGTTGTAACTTCCTCTTCTTTATCTCATAGTATCCTCACTCATAATACAATATTTGAAATGATACATAGCCGCAATACATTTCCCTCTTAAAAGAGGGTTTCCTTCTAGGGAAAAAAACCATAACATAACTTCTACGGTCATATGTGTGAACTTATAACGAACGGTCCATATTTACTATGAAATTGCGATATACATTTACAAGTCAATTTTCCCTTCAAGGAATTTTCCCCCGAACCCCCACCGGGGGCCCGCTTTCCCCCAGACCCTGTAGGAGGGGAAATCCCCCCCTGCACTCCCCCGCGTGGAGGAGTGTACATTCTTCTGGAGTGTAAAGTCTTCATGGGGTATAAAAAAGGATGAAAACAAAAGGCCTCTGAATCAGGAAGATAATCAGGCTCCACAACCAACACAGTCAAGTCGTTCACACAACCATGGTTACACAAGCCTCTCAACCTCCATATCACACATCACATATTGGTACTCCCTACATTGGATGTCAATCTTCAATGGGAGACCAACTTTCAATTGGAGGGAAAAATTTTACTAGGGGGAAACCTACATGGTTGCAACATCTACAAGCATGGGGGAAAACCACTCCTACAAGTCCTTTTATCCCTACTACCATTGTCATGTATCCTGGACATCCATAACTAGGATTTTTGAATCCTTTATGGTCTCAAACCAATTTGTCGGGCATTCATCCACAAGGAACTATGCCCTATCAATCTGTAAAATCCACAAATCAAATGCAACAATCCCTTACACCGTCATACATAGAGGGAACAACAGGTCAACCACAGTACGCAGGAGGTCCATTCGCTCCATTACAATACATGGGTGGACAGATAGGAAAACCACCTTACATAGGTGGACAACACAGAAAACCACCATATATGGGAGGACCATCTAGTTTTGTCGTTTCACCACAACCTAGATATGGTCCTAATGGTGTTTCCACACAATATAGTTATCACAAATACCAACAACCTGTCTTGGCTACGTTAGATATTCCAAATCTATTGTGTTTAACAAACGATCCCATCATTCATACCTCATTTTGACCTAGTATCCCTGCCAAATTACCGTCTGACACTCTGAAATTTGATGGAAAACACGGGGAAGATCTTAACAATAATATTATGACTTTCTACTTATGGTGTTCTTCCAACTCTTTGAAGAACGATTCCATTCGTCTTATACTTTTTCAAAGAACACTTACAGGTGTAGTAGAAAAATGCTACATTGAACTGTCACGTAACTCTTTTTACGACTTTAACTCTCTTTCCATGGATTTCCAGATGCATTTTTAGTTGCCTATACGGTATGAGACCGGTACATAAATGTTTACCTCTCGATGGAAATCCTCTTCCACCCACATCTTTGATCATATTCATGAGTGGAGACGACAGAATGGTTGATTAAATCTCCAATTATGGACCAACTCCTCGTCGATTGGTTTACAAATTTTCTCTTGCCTTCCATTGCCCAAAATGTTTCTATGGGAAATGTAGTTACTGAGGAGTAGATTATCATTCATGCATAGTATTTGGACTTGGTTTACTCCCATCCCGACACACTTTATGATCTGATCCCTAATGCTCCTCATTCGTCGAATGATTTGTCAAGACTTTCTCTGGAACCTAGTTCTGACACACCACAACCACTTTTTCTCCTACTCAAACATTTGAGGTTAATGTGGTCCAATCCACTTCATCTCAACAATCAGGAGGTAAGGAGAAAAAAAAAGTTGAATCTAAGAAACCTTCTAACAAGCAAGATAATCCTAAGTCTGTTGATACTCAACCGACAAGGAAACCTAAATATCCTTGTATGATATGTCAGGAATACCACTACATGAAATACTTCCATCATCGTGAGGATATCACTAAATATTTGAAGGGTACCTCACAACCGGTTTAGCAACAACATTTGGTTGCACCTAACCATGTCCCTGTGCAGGAAGGCGACCAAGATCATCCCCACCATGGGGATGCTTCCATGAGTGCCTCTGAGTTTTACATGTTTAAGAAGATCAATGTCACAACTCGTCCAAATACTTATGAGACTCCTCCAGCTGATCAGACTAAAGGGAAGTTTGTTGACCAACCTTCTAACTCTACTCCTCCTCCATCTTCCAATCCTCTTCAAATAGTGAATCTGATTTTTGATACCGCGTTTCACCTGCCCAAGAGCGTAATTCTAAAAGAGACATTTAATCTAAATGCCCACGCTTCCCAAGACTACAACATAGTTGAATATTTGGCATAAGAACCTTGTGCTATGTCAACCCTCAAAGTTTTATAACATTGTCCAAGTCAACGTAGAACCCTATTTTCAACCATTGGAGACATGGATCCTGAGGAGTCGAACCTGATTACGTTTAATCTGGATTATTTTAAGGAGAAAGTCTCCCACCACTTAGCATTCCAAACTCAAGTTTTAGTTGGTGGAAAGAACATCCATCATACTGTTTTGGATGAGGGAGCCTCGACTTGTGTCATGTCTTTGCTTTGTTGGAGAGCCCTTAGTTTTCCTGCACTTATCTCATCCCCTACCACCCTGAAAGAGTTTCATGGACATGATTTCAAACCTGATAGAATCTTGCAATATTTCGCTGCAACTTTTAAAGGTAATATTGTTTTAGTCGATATCTAAGTATTCGACGTGCCCATCGACTATAATTTGTTTTTTGGTTATAGTTTGTTTTATGCGATGACTTTCATTGCATATTTGGTGTTTTGTATCTTATGATTTCCCCATCAAGTAAATATTACCACTCTTGACCAACTTGAGTATACAAATCCAGATCTCAACAATGTCATAGCGAATAATGTCCCTTTTCTAGGACAAACTAGTTTTCAGAGTGTACGTGTAGGTCTTCTAAAGGATTCCTCACTCGTGGTGATTTGTCCTTTACTTTATCCTCCCACTATGCAATTTTCCACCTAAAACATGGTTTCGACTTAGGTATGAAAATCCTTCGATTGATCTCATCCTTTATTAGTACATGTTCTCGACGAGCATAGTTCATTTTCTCTGTCAATCTTGTTAAAAAATGAAACATACCCCCCTCCATTACAATCGATTATCACTCTAGATCGAATACTTAAACCTTCTTTTCATCTACGTAGTGAAAATGTTTCCATTAGTAACCATACACCTAAACGAGGAAAGAAGATGAGTCTCCAGAAAAAAACCACACTTGGGGGCAAGGTATCTAGCATGTAGACATCATGCTAGAGAAAGACCACTAATGCTAAATAAGTTGGGGGAAAACTACCTCTAGAGAGGCATGTTGCTAGGAGTGATCCTCATTCAAGGGCCATTCCCATCGTAACATAATAGTCTTTTTATAGAACGAGATTACTCTTTTTTATTTCCTGTGATCGAAAATACATGAGAATAAGTTATTGATCTTAGTCTTTGTTCTGTCTTGTGCTCGTAAATACGTGAGAATAGGTTACCAAGTACACTTTTATCTCTTTTTTGGACTGGTAAAAGCTATATGAAAAAGGAACTTTTTGGAGTCTTCTTTAAGCTCTTTTCAAAATCTCTAAACATGAAAAGATTGTCATGTGATCTTGTTTTCTTTCACACTCGTTAAAAGGTTTGAAAGGGTGTCTTTTGAGTGATAGTTTATCTCTTTTTCGGCCTCGCAAGACTAATTACGAAAAATGAACACTCTAATCAAGAATTATTAGAAGATTTCTCCCTTGTATTTTTTTACACTTTTTTCGAGCTTGGGAGACTAAATTTACGAAAAAGTCATCCATGGAGTCACCTTTAAGTTTTTTTCAGGCACTGTAAACATGAAAAAACATCAATTTTTCCTTCTCTAGACTCACTAAATTACACATTGAAGGACCCATATGGGAACGAACCATTAGTTATTCTAGTTCGTTAAATAAAGGAAGAGGAACTTACTGAAGGTGAGTTGTATCGAGCATGTGATACCCTCCTTGAGCTCCTTAAATGAAAAAGAGGTACTCATCTATCTAGGTGGGGGGGAAATTGAAGGAAGTGGGTCAAGTTTTTGGGAATCCTTTATGGAAACTATTGACACCCTTGAACATTGCACATGTTTGTGTCTCATCTTACAGTTGGGTAATATACTTGTCTTTGAGTCATACCAATTCCATGTGTCATCATACTTTTTCATCCAGTCAAAGAGTGCTCTTATTATCGTCACGTTACATTATTGGTACTCTTTGATTCAATGCTTCTAAGTCAGTTTTTGTGCCTCATCATGTTCAAGGGAAGTTTCACTTCAAACCATCCATTTGCAGTATTTCCATTTTCCATTTCCTGTGTCAATCCATAATCATTCGATTCACCATCTTACATCACTTTCCTGTGTCATTTTTGTGTCGATTATGGGGGATACATAGAGGCCCTCCTTCAACGAGTCTTTTCCTGTCGACTTCAACACATCATCCATAAATTAGACTTAGAAAATAGTTAGTACCTTGGGACCTGCATGCCTCAATGGCAGGCCTCCTCGCTTCTGAAAGTATGTTTACATCATTGACCTCTGATCGGATGATTCCACGAATGTTCAACCTCAACTCATTTATTCACATTCTCTGGAATGTACTAAGGTACCTTGGGATTCATTGACATCATTGGTGATTTCCCTCACACTTGTTAATGATTTACCTCAATGATAGGTAACCAAGTGGTTTCTACCATGTTCGACATTAAATCCTCTATTCACATGGATAGATTTGTACCACATCGGGATTGGGACGAAGACCCTGGGTTGAGAATTCACTTTGTTATCTTCTTTTCCCAAGATATGAAGGATATTATTTGAGCATGCCGAAATATATATTGTCACATAGATCCACATTGTATTGGTTTGTGGCTATGTTTTATCATCTCGTAGCTCCACTGTGTATTTTTGTGGCTATGATCAGTTCATGTCATGGAGGTATGGATCCACATTGTATCTCTAGTGGCCATATCCTTAGTCAGTATTTTTCATGGATCCGCAGTGTATTGGTTGACGGTCATGCTTAGATTCATATCATATTCCACGCATAGGAATGCCTGCCTCAGAAATGGAACATATATTAATATTGTTTGATGGTTGTTTGTAGCTTCTTCCAAGTTCTCCAACTCCACACCCTTGCATTGAAGAATTTGTAAATTGTTTTGACCATTAGTTTCTCTTCTAACCTCACACTTTAGGGGCCATCTGTTACACATCAAAATGTCACACTTAAGTACCTCACCCAAAGTGTTGCAAGTGTCGTAAAAGTGTCATATGCACCTTCCTAAGTGTTGCATATACCTTGACAACATGAAAGAACATTTGTCACAATCCCTAGTCAGCGAGGAGGATAAATATATCATATAAAGGTCAAAATACTATGTGCAGATCAATTATTTATTATTATTCATAAAAAGGAAATTAATTTAGTGTGACAATCCACCTCACATTTAGTTTTCTAATCTCAAGGAGAAGTTTAGAGTCTCATGGATGGTTGAGAGATTTTCTCAAACCAAAATCCTAATTTCGTGGATCTTGAGAGATATTTCCTCCTTAAAATCTTTGAGAGATATTTTCTCCCTAAGATCCTTGAGAGATATTTTCTCCCTAAAAATCTTAGAGATCGCATTTTAGTGGATCTAGTGAGTGATATTATCCATGGTGGTTAAGCCTCCAAATCTTGTATGATGAGGTCTTTCAATGGTGAAGGGAGGAATCTTGGAGATATCAGACTTATGATCATGGGATTCATGCAAGGGTTGGATGAGGAGAGCTTGGAGGAGTTGCAACTGTCATCATTCGTGGTCTATAAGTTTTCCTTGTTCTCATCTAATATACTTGGCCTATTTCTTTCAAGTATGTCGTTTCATATGCTTTTCTATGTTTAATTTGATTTTGCATAGATACATTTTCTTTTCCTAATCCATTAGAGTAGAAGGGATTCACTTGTTTTTTTATGTTCATTGCAGGTATTAATTTGCACTAGGGGTTGGATCAAACTTACAGTACAAGACACTAAGACAAATGTCGTAAACATAGTACATCCTACTTTACCTTTTCCTCTTCTTTTTGATAAGAAAAATTACTTTGGAGGAATGGTAGTGTCTAAATGATTGTTTTTGTCTTGGTATAGGGGTTGGCAAGTTCACCTGTCCATAGGGGAATATTTCCATACCAAGGAGAGAGATTGAAGAGAATTATGATAATCAAAGGCAATTGCGCTTTGACAAAGTTAAATTTGACATTTTCTTAAATGATTTAAATAGTTAATTACATCTCCTAACTTATAAGGAAAACATTCAAGACCTCTATCATAATTTTACAACTACCCTTTCCACTTCTATTAACAAGTTCTCTTTCGAGGTGTCCTCTAAAAATAATAAGAGGA
>ML795888.1:120542-186144 GCA_009831015.1 Picea engelmannii
TAACGCCGCTCCTTCAAACTGGCAATTCGGCCAGACTTTCGAAGGAGGCCAACTCTGAGGATGGCCAAAATCTGTTTAGCCATTCGGATTAATCAATCAATCATTTGGGATGATGCGGTGACTCGGACAGTCGACACCCTCTCTCTGTTGTCTATTAGTGTTAACTGATTCTTGAATTGTGCTCTCTATCTCGATTGACTTTTATTATTGGTGATGAGTCTGTAGTCCGGGCTCTTCTCGGTTACTCCCACTGTAACATTACTGTATTAATGAAGAATTTTCCCGTTTTGTCTCGTTTATTGCAATTTTTGTTGAAGAATTGTCCCGTTTATTCCTTTGAAGAATTCGATTTGAAACAATGCGGTGTGTGGATATTGGATCAGTACATCCGAAACTCATGGTTTATTACATGCACTTCTTTTCTACGTTTTCAGCAATCACAGGAAGGTAAGTACAGCGATGTTTATTCTGGATGCTTTCTTACGAAACGTTATTTCTATAGAAATTTCGAATTCTTCCTAACTTAGTTTTGGATCCTTTCCAATAGGTTCAAACTTAGTTTTGTATATTTTCCAATAGGTTCAAACGAAATTTAATTAAAAAACACTGAAAAAAACTTGTAAATTTATGAGTTAAAACCTGTTTTAGAACTTTAATTTAAAAAACACTAAAAAAAAATTTGTAAATTTTTTAAATCACGTGTAATTTATAAAGTAAAACAAATATTAAAAAATATTAAAAGAAGAGTGAGATCTTTAATAAAGTATTAATGTTCTCACTTTCAATGCTTGGTTGATCAATGAGCATTGGTTTATTACATAATATTTGTTTTTGGTTTCTAAAGACTAAAAGTCATAATATTTTCATAATATGGTGTATCCTTCCATAACATTAAATCCATAGCATAGCTCACACCTAGATAAATATCCTACCACCATATTGGTGTATGCACTATTTTATGTGTTTGCCTCTTAAAATTCATGACATGTGTAACATCCCTATCGTTACGACTGCCAGCGAAGCAAGGTGCAATTTTTTTTTGGTTTTTTGGCAAGAAGGCTATGACGACAACAGTTAAACCACCCCAACTGACGACGAAGACCATGCACGTTGATCAGGCAACAAACAACAACAACTCAACACAAGAGAACGTCGAGCAACTGGGTGAAATCCTGTGGAGAACAAGACACATAGAACGACTACCCGCCCGACACAACATGACAATGCCTACAAGCTAAAGGACAACATCCAGCATTTCGACACAACGACCTCAACGACAAATAACTAGAACCTCTATGGAACACAAACCCAACGCATGAAGGCGTTACAACCCAAGCACCAACAACAACTACGACGATCCACACCACCCACAACGGGATGCACAGACTTCAACCAAGTCATCATTCGCCTCAATCCGATAGGGCATGCCATGATTCCCTCATCAGGAATCATGTCATCCCCAGGTGATAGGTGTGACAATAACTTTGACGCACATAACCTATCTGGACCAAGGACTCAAGATAAATCCAACGTGCTTGGAGAACAACTTAACCATCCAACCACATGACAACTAGCCCTAGCACCCAACTGGCAAGTCAACAAGACAACTACAACATTCCTACAACACAAGAAATTTCTTGTGCAACAAAATTAATTTGTACATGATAAACGATTATTATTAACACAAATATTTCATTGCAACTGTAGTCCAAATCCCAAGATGAGATAAGTATCTATTGCTATCCTTTAAAACTGAAACTTCATGAATTTAATTGTTGTCTTTAAATATAAAATTTGTTGTCCTTTAATGTCCTTGCCATATTTTCTAAAACTGAAACAGATATAAGTATCTTCCTAAGGAGAAATTTGTTGTCTTTAACTGAAAAAATTATGAAACGTGTCCTTAATACAGCCAAACAATGTCCTATAAAACAATAAAACAAAGGTCTTTCAAGGCTGAGTTATGCTATCTTTAATCTGAGACAAAAAGTTGGAATCTACCTAATGTGTTTAATCTCTATCTATGTAATCTATAAGTGGATAATGTTGTAATCGTTGTAATCTTGTAATTATTGAAAAACACCAGTTTAGTTAAAGAAAAATGCTGACAACAACAACATACCACTGCCAAAATATATCACTGTCAAGGGTTTACTGAAATCTTGGGATACATCGTTATGTATTCCCTAATACTGTTTACTAAAGAATGTTACTAACTTAAGGAAGGATCACGGTCAACAACCATGATTTTCTCAACAAAAGAGGTGTTGTGGGCGTCAACGCTGCCGAAGAATTTACTGACCATTAAAGACTTCTGACCATTAAAGGAATTAACCATTATAATACATATAACGTTGTCCTTTAATCCAGGAAACAACCAAACACTGTCTATATGGAAAATTGTCTTGTATTAAAGGAAAATAACAACATTGCTATCTATAGGAATGCAGGTAAAAGAAAATTTATAAAGTAAAAACCGCACCACAGGTGAATCACTGACTTTTTAAGCACTGTCAAGCATTGGCATGTTGTCTAACCTGGTGTCATTATCCCTTAAAATTCACAGAGGAAATACTCATGATACTGGTCATTAATACGTGCATCAGTTCGCAGGGTAAGTGCGGTTCCATTGGATTTTAACTCTAAAAATTCGCTTATTTAATTCGCAGTAAAAGAAAAATGCTATTTGATTAAAAGTGTTGAATCAATGCCATTTAACTTACTGTGTATGTGTGAATGTATGTGCATTTCAATCGTCGTCTGTACACACGTAAATCCACAATCAGAGCTTAGTAAAATCACAACATCTCTGTTACGGTGGACACAAACCCTTTCAAACAGAACGAAGGCACACACATAAAACATGGCTACCATCCACAACACAGAATCACCATCGTTCACGCAGCGAGATCGCTCCCTTTTCAGTACAAAATCACCAAGCAAAAGAAATAATTTTCGCAGAGTAAAATGATGTGTGCATTCCATCCGTCCAGACATAGATAAAGTGCAAAAAGAAACGCATGCAACATCAATCCAACGCAGGCAATAGGAACGCATTCAATCTCAGTCTGGTATCGAAACACAATCAAAATTTAAGGAGGGGTTGGAATCTACGGAGATGGGATCGCTGCCCAACAGGCTCACGGGGTGAAATACATATTCGAGGCAAAATCAAAGCTCTATACAAGTTAAGACTCTATACACTTCTCCCCTACACAAGCTTGTTGTGTAACCAAACTTGTCTTTACCTCTATACCATATCGTCGTGTATCGATTTGCCATTCGCTGTGTAGAAAATTTACAACTACCATTTACATATACTCTAATTAAAATCAATAACAGTGAGGCCACAAGGGCACATCACAAGTGAGTCTACGCTCACACTTAGCTGTCTTGTCAATTTGATAAATTGCTTACAAATAAATAGGCTAGGAAAGCCTATAACAAACCCCTACCTTTGTGGATCTGAAAACAACCTAGAAGCTATAAATGAATACAGATATAACAACCCTGAAACCAACTCTAACAAATAGTTGATATTTCGACATTATTCCAACACTTCCCCTTAATGGAGAAATGGATTCTCAACACTCCAAATAATATGAATAATATGCCTGTTGGTCTAAGTCTCAACTAGGATTACAACATAACTTTAACAATTGACTCATAAACTGTGCTTTCATCTTTACCTTTCTTGATTTTAGATAGTGATGTAGATGGAGCTTCTTCCTTGGCTTGCTACTCCATATATGTTTCATTTTGACTCTATTCTGCTTCATATCCCTTTTTGCTTTGTTCCTCGACATTTTGGAATTTGACTTCTGATTATTGTTCTTTGTCCTCAACACTTTTGCATTTTCTTGAGAACATTTGTCTTTAATGTTCGCAAATGCTTCCAACTCCACATAAATATGTTGCTCCCATTTCTGGATACAATCAACAATGTCCTGCTCAACGAACTCTTGCAACATTAGCTCATAGTAATACTTTATTTCTTCAGGACTCCACTTTATAAAAACTGACTCAATTTCTATATTTGTAATGCAATTTTCTTCTTCTTCAGTGTCCATACAGTCCTCATCATAATCTAATGTTTCTTTGCATTCATCATAATATGGATTTTGAAGCCATTCTTCAATAAATTCTAATTCTTCATCAAACTTATGTGGCACTTCACCTAAGTGCTTCACATCACATTCTTCCTTAGTAAACCCTGCACACTCAAAAACATTCATTAGAGTATCAATACAATTTTTGTTATTTTCATTTTTCTCTTCTAAGAGAGATTTCTGATTTTTCTCCTCTTCATCTTCCTTCTCTTCCTTCTCTGCAACAATAGAGTTGTCTTCCACTTGATTTGTCTATGCAAGTGGACCATTCTTCTCACCAAATAACAACTCATCAATAAGATGTTTCTCATGCATCAATTTTGACCACTCTTCATTAGATGAATTGTCTTCATCAAATCTGACTTCATATGTCTCTCCTTCAAAGAGATCTTCCTCCACAAGGTTTTCATTCTCATTATCACAATCAACTACATACACACTTTCATCATCAATCATTGTGATTTCAATGCAATCATTTCTAGTCTTTATTTCAGTTATAAGATTGTCAATACACTCACCATTTTCAACAACTATCTTGCTCCCCCTCACACTAAACTTCATCTTTAGATTATCCCTAAACATTTTTGCATTCTCTATTTCACCAAATTCATATAACAGAGCAGACAAGATGCCATTATTCAATGTTGAACTAACAAGATATAATGTTAATTTATCTCTTCTCTTCTCAGTAGGATCTTCATAACCATTTTGAACGAATTCCCATAAATCTACTGATCCAAGTAAACCTTCCATTTTCATTTTCCAAAGATCAAAATTTTTACCAGAAAATGATGGTAAAACTAGCATTAACCTTTTCAATATTGCATTGATTTCTTCATCTTCATCAGTCTGCTCCAGATCTGCAATCTGATCCTGGTCTCCATCAGGTATATGTTCCTCGATTACTGCTGAAGACACTTTATATTTACTTGCAAAATATATTTCATCTTGCTGATTCTTCCTCCACATGTGTTTCAGCTCTTTCCAAAGCTGTTTAATTCTCCTTTGCTGACCCATTACAGCTTCACCTTCTACTGGATTCAATCATGCACATTTCCACGTAGCAGTTCCATTTCTATATTCCCGCGCTCTATTCTCATGTCTATAAAATGTACACATACAGATTGCAGAGTTGAGATACTGCAAGTCTCCATGCATGTAAGGTTTAATTCACACAAAACATGTATGCAGATCACCCCAAGTTGATTTTCATCATGAACTGATGCAGTTGATTCCTCTTCGAGAGCGAATAATCCTAGCAGCCACACCAATGGTGTACATGCTATCCACACGCAACTCCTTCTGCAATCTCACGATGTAGATAGCTCCTCCAATCTCACGAGGATTCCTTCAACTTCTACAGTTCCAACGCTCTCCACGGGCTCACGAGCTCCTTCAATCTCCACAATGATATTTCCCCCATGCAAATAGAGAATAACTGGCATCATCTTCACTACATAAATGGTGTCTATCATACAAGAGACAAATCTCCCCCACGCAGGCGAGCACTCCAGACTCCTCTATGATGGCAGACTCCTCCACACGTTCGCGGCTCCTCTAGCTGTAGCGATCTCTATCAACACCCTCTCTATGTGGATCTCATTCATACATGATAATGGAAGGCTCACTATCCTTCCACACAGCGGCTAACAATGACTGGACACTCACGACTTCAGCACTTTCATCTCTCACACAGAACACACAACAATATTACAAAATTAAGTAGTGGATTCCATTCAGGATATTGATGTTGCGAATCTGATTGAAGGAGAAAAGTGATTGGTACAAAAAAGAGAAATAATAATAACTTGATAAAAAAATTATTTGCCTAGTGTTGCAGGTTCCTTCTGAGTGCTTTCTTCCAATACAAAACATGTATTCTATAGAAATAGACAGTGAATTGGTCTCCTCCACACGAGTTGACGGGAATTCAAAACCAACGGTCTTTCTGGCGCATGAGCACTGGTACAGATCAACAGTTGCTGCTGCTGTCAAAGCCGCCCTCAAAATAGAATCAATATCTTATATGGATGCACATAAAGACGATGCATTGGTGCTTCAGGTTTATAAAACGGTCTTGCATGGATTCTCGGCAAGGCTAACAGAGGAGGAAGCAACTCTAATGGAAAAAACACCTGGTGACTGATGGGTGTGGTTGGCGGCTCTACTCTATGATTCTCCTCACCAACAAGCGATTGTATCTCTTCCATAGAAGCGAACTCTCCAAGTTGTGGCTCCTACACCAAAACTCCTTTACTCGGCTCTAACTTGGCTCTGATACCAAATTACAGAACATAGATCAATTAATCTCAATAACAGTGAGGCCACAAGTGCACATCACTAGTGAGTCTACGCTCACATAATCTGTTGTATTACTTTGATAAATTGCTTACAAATAAATAGGCTAGGTAATCCTATAACAAACCCCTATCTTGTGGATCTGAAAACAACCTAGAATCTATAAACGAATACAGCTATAACAACCCTGAAACCAACTCTAACAAATAGTTGATATTTCGACATTATTCCAACACATCTACCAAGAGAAATTAAGACTCCATCCAAATTACCTCGATTATATTAGCTAGGTACAAACACAGTATTGAAGGTAAGGTTTCGCTGCTATCAAGGGACAAATTCACTGTCAATCAAGTGTAAAAACACAGTCAACATATAAATCAACGTTGTCATTCACATTTAATAAAGTTGAGACTTTACCAATCAAGAGCTGAGAACTGACATTAAAATCGCAGAAAATAAAATTCCATCCCAAAAATGCAGAGGTGGCAATAAAAACAAAGAGAGTATTAAGTTGTTCGCATAGAGAAGTGATAACAAGATGCTAAGTTATTCAATCACAAAAGGGAGCAGGACAATCATTCAACCAGGACCAATCAACAGGGTTAGACATCTGGGAAAAACTATCATTCGCTCATCATCCACACACGGAAAAGAAGGGCATTAGAATCTATAGGTCGCTATGCATCGAAGTGATGACCATCGATTTGGCTTCTGACCGACTGCTCAAGCATGGAATAATGATCTAGGGATGAGGAAGAAAGATAAAGCACAAACTCTTCCAATAATCAATAAAACAATAGAATAGTCATAGCAATCAAGGATCGGGGGCCAAGGAGATCAAATTGATGCAACAAGCAGAAAGATATAATGAATTTAAGTTCTCGATTAAAAATTCTAAGTAAAACACTTTCTTTACACAATTAAAAGTACAGAAATGAAAGAACAAGTTCAATATTAATCTACCATTCAAAATAAATGTGTGCGTACTGTAGCCCAAGGTGACAGCTCCGAGTCACTGTCCCGCGTGCTCCGTCCAGCTCCCTCTTGCTGACCGATGTGACTTCACCGGTACCTCCCATCCAATGCTAGGGGTACTCTTCTTCCCCCTTAGCCCCTCGAGCTGTAAAGGGGCCACACAGACTAAACAAGAGAACAAGTAGCTCCCAACTCATCTCGCAAGGCCGAGCTACCACTCCTCATCGAGTTAGGTATCCCAACTCCCACAAGATAAATTTTACAGTGTAACGTTACGCATCAAAGAAGAGATCCATCCTCATGCTCCTCCCTCCTTTATATATAGTTTCTAAGTGATTTCTTTCCCAAAATCCCATTTAATTTATTTTTCAATAATTTAATTCAGAAAAATCCTCCCCCGTACACATGTCACCCATCTCGTTTGTTGCACTAGAAATTAATTCCATTAATTATTTAACTACTCCTATTTTCCTCACCCACCTAAAGCATTCCTAGATTCACTCCTAGGTGTCCCCATATTCCCTTACATAATTTAATGACTTACGCCCTTACTAAATTTCTAGTTGAGTTCAATTTAAAAAGTTTTTAAAGGCAAGATTCCTCACTAAGTTAGTCAATTTTCTTTTTCCTTATGTTCCCTTTTTTCTTTATGGTTCCCCCCTTTTCCCTTAGTTTCCTAGTTATTTTAAATTTCCCTCTTTTCCCTTTTTATATAAAACTCAAATTAGCAAGTGTAGAGAATTAACTTTTTCCCCGTTCTCTTTTTAATTAGTAATTTTTAATTAGCAAATGTAACAAACAATCATTCCCCCCTTTATAAGAATTCAATCCCCCAAAGCAATTTGATTTTAATAAATTAATTGAATTTCTTACCCCCTTCGCGTCCCATGTTTAAATATGAATAAACTATTATTATTATTATTATTATTATTTACCACAAGTATCACTTAGACCTAGATTTTATTTTCCTAGGTTGGGCGACATTTTTATTAGGGAAAAAGTTTATAAATTTTTCTGATCCTATCATTCATTCTAAGACCATCTAGGTTTATTCACTTATTATTTAACACCACGACATGCCCTTTAGGATGCACTAGGTGCTCCAAGTGTGCCACTCGCCTCATTCTGTTTCCCTTGTGTGGCCTGCCCTTCAGGACTCACTATGTGCTCCAAGGGTGCCACTTTCCTCATTCTGTTTTTTGTGCATGACGTGCCCTTTAGGACTCACTATGTGCTCCAAGGGTACCACTTGCCTCTTGAATGACTTGGTAGACATTAAAAATACCTGGAGTCAATACTCTGTCAAGTGATCTTGTGGGAACCTAAGGGACTCTAAGGAATAAGGCCCATGCCTTATTGCGCGCCCCTTAGAATCATTGTGAGCGACTGTCGCAGTTTTCCCTCACCGCATTGTGGGTCTTCTCGAACTAGGTAATTGTTTACCTCTAGTTTGATCCACGTCGGGAGTGCTAGTAGGTTGTGGCAGGGATGTTGTCCACACCTCTCCCTCAATGTCTCTGGTAGTCATGTGTGACCCCTCTACTCCACATGTGAGTCTGGTCGACAAGCTATCGTCATCCTGCATCATCAATGAATCATGTCAGAAATAAAATCCATAATCATAACATCTAATCATATGCACATATGTCATATATACAACAATCAAACCCTAATAGTCCACTCCCAGACTCGATCCAAAGTCCAAGGGTTTCATCGATGCCTCTGCATCCTCGAGGTCCAAAATCCTGCACACTCAGGAGAACCGAGTCAATAGCACCTGTCTATATCAATATAGAAAAATAACATGTAATCATATCCATAATGCCTCATAATCATAAGCAATGCCCAATAGTATAATAATCTGGATCACTTGCAAGAAAGTGTCCTCAAAGAATAAGTTTGCTCAGTGTAGGCAAGAGCGGGATTTTACATACACCCCCATTTGGTCTAAACTTCGTCCCCAAGTTTCATAGTATATAAGTGCAGAAATAATGTGTATCACAGTGTCATAATTCTATCGATCAAACAAAAATGGAAACTGCTAGCGCACATCATATGCATCCTCCCAGGTCGTCGAGTGCAGACTATAGTTGTCCCACTAGACCTTGACCTGATCTACTATTTGACGTCGTAGTTGTCGAATGCGATGATCCGGGATGTGGATCGACTCATCCATGAGCACCCCCTTGTCCGATACCTACAAGGAACTTATGTCAATAACATGTGTAGGATCACTAATATAATGTCTCAAAACAAATACGTGAAAAATATCATGCATACGCCTCAAAGAATCAGGCCAGGCTAGTTGATAGGCCACGAGCCCCTTCCTCTCCACAATATCGAAAGGTCCCATGAACCTAGAAGATAATTTATCTCCCTTTCCAAACTTGATCGAACTCTTATGAGGTTTTACCCGCAAGAAGACTCAATCACCAACTTCGTAGCTACGGTCGACATAGTGCGCATCGACATAACTCTTTTTTTGATCCTGCACTTCTTTGATCCTTTGTCTTACTGATTGCATTTGATCTTCCATTTTTTGGATTGCTTTTGGTCCCACCAGGACCCTATCCTCAAGCCGAAACCAACTCAAAGGCGTCCGACATGGTCGCCCATAAAGAAACTCAAAAGGCGCCATCTTAATGGTTCTTTGGTAACGGTTGTTATATGCGAATTCTACCAGTGGCAAGAATTCCTCCCAATGCTTCTGTTGGTCCATCACATACATATGCAACATGTCCTCCAAGACTTGGTTTGTTCATCTGGTCTGCCTGTCTGTCTCTGAGTGACATGCAGTACTAAATTTAAGTTGGGTTCCCAAGGCCTCTTGGAAACTAGTCCAAAATCGTCCAGCAAACACCGATCCTTGATCGGATATAATCCTTTTAGGAACACCATGCAGCCTCACAATATCACTGATGAAAAATCTAGCTATGTCAAGTGCCTGATACGTCATACGCACAGGAATAAAATGAGAACTCTTCATGAGAGTGTCAACTACCAAAAAAATCGAGTCGTGTCTCCTTATCGTTAGTGGAAATCCAAAAATGAAATCCATCGAAATAATATCCTGTTTTGATTCTGAAATAGAGTGTGGATGTAGTAATCCTTCTGGATGTCTATGTTCATCCTTTACCTATGGACATTGTAGACATCTGGCCACATAGTTGACTATGTCTTCCTTCATTCCTTTCTAGAATAATAAGGGTTTAAGGTCCACCCTCATCTTCGTGACTCCCAGGTGAGCCATGTACACTGCTCTGTGAGACTCGTTTAGGATCAAACTCCTCAACTCGTCGTTCGGTGGTATGTAAATATGATTCTTAAAACTCAATAATACATCGTCAAACATAAATCCTTCAAATCTTGGTACCATCATTGTTTTTTGTCCGATAAAATCCTTGACCTCTTTGTACCAGTCATCATCGCATCGTACGTCGTTGTCGCATGTTCATTTCATTTTGCGTAAAGATATGTTGTAGTCCACAGTGGTCCGTTTTTAGTTCAAAATTTCATCCAATAAGGTAGTGTCTCCAAACCTTCAAGGCATATACAAAGGCTAATAACTCCAAATCATGCGTCGCGTAGTTCTCCTCATGCCTTCTCAATTTCCTCGATATGTAATCGATCACTCGACTGTCTTGCATCAAGACTCTGCCTAAGCCTTACTTGGATGCATTAGTGCATACCAAGAAGTTTGTTTCCATGTTAGGGACCTTTAGTATCAGTGTCATTGTCAACAACTCGTTGATCCTCCAAAATGATTCCACACATTTCTCGGCCCAAACAAACTTCTTGTTCTTCTTCTGTAATTTCATGATTGGATTTGCTATATTCGAAAATTCCTTAATGAACTTTCGATAGTATCCTGCTAAACCCATGAAGCTACGCACTTCTGGGACATTCGTCAGTGCAGGCCATTACTTAATAGCCTCGACCTTTGTTGTATCCATGGAAATACCTTCGTCGGAGATGACATTCCCTAAGTAGTGAATCTTTGATTGATAAAATGATCACTTGGACAACTTCTCGTATAATTTGTGCTCTCGCAGACACTGTAGTACCAAGCGCAAGTTCTCTTCATGCTCCTCCTTCGTCCAAGAGTAAATCAAAATATCATCAATGAATACTTGGACGAACTTGTCAAAGTACTCGCGGAACACCCCATCCATCAAAATCATAAATACCCCTGGGGTGTTTGTCAGGCCAAACAGTAAAACAATAAACTCGTGATGTCCAAACCTCTTCTTAAAGGAAGTCTTAGGGACGCCATCCTCCTTTATCCAAAACTAGGGATACCCTGATCGCAAATAGATCTTTGAAAACATCATCACACCCTTCATCTGATCGAACAGATCCTTAATGCTCGAAAATGGATATTGATTCTTGATCATTGCCTTGTTCAATTGACAGTAGTAAATTTAGAGTCTCCATGACCCATCCTTCTTTAGTATGGAAATAATAGGCGCTCTGCATGGTGACACACTTGGACATTTAAGTCCCAGGTCCAGCAACTCCTTCAGTTGCATTCTCAACTCCTGTAAATCCATGGTTGACATATGATAAGGCATTCTCGCTATTGGTTCAATCCCTAGTTTTAGGTATATGGTAAATTCAAATTCCCTCTTCGGTGACATCCCAAGTAACTCCTCTGGGAAGACATCTGCAAGCTCTCTCACCATAGGAAGGTTTTCTAGACCTTCCGCTACTTCCTTTTCGTTTAACGCAAGGATCGCATAAAACTTACATCCCTTGCGCATGCTCTTCCGTAAATGCAAGGAAGAGATAAACCTTAGGGAAACACCCTGGTTCCGACCTACAGTCACGCATCTCTGTCCCTCATCGTCGACAAAGCTCAATCGTTTCATCTTACAATGAGTATCGCCTCATGTGATTCCAATGAGTCCATACCAATCACGACCTCATAATATCCTAATATTGCGATGTACAGTTTGTTCCTGGTGAAACAATCTCCCAGGTTAAGGGTACTTTTCGTAACCTTTCCTCCAACCTTCTGTTTGGCTCCCGAAGCCATCTCTACAAAGATAAACCCATCCTATTTGACTCCCTATACCTTAATCCTTTTTAGCGCTACACCAGAAATGAAACTCTTGGTAACACGAGGATCTATCAAAATAGTAAGGGTCTGGTCAGCGACAGTACCTAACATCTTGAGCATAGTCGAATGGTGATTTTCCTAGAGGTTATTTACCATTGCATGAATCTTATGGGCCTTTCCCAAATCTCCCACGGTAGTGGGTCTGTATGATCTAGATGCTCTAGTCCTCTCCACTAGGTAGTCGTGCTAGTGGTGTGGCTCCCCACATGTCCAACACCCCTTCTTTCGTCTAGTACTCTTTGTACCTGAAGTAGAAGTTGATGACCCACTAGCCTGGAACCTTAGTTTGTTCTGCTGAATAGGCCTAAACTGTTGTGGTTGCGGTTAACACTATTGCTGATATTGTGGACCTCGGTAAGGATTCTACTACTGAGGTGTTGGTCGCAAAGGTTTAGTGAAAGTGGATCGTCTCTGGAAGTCACGATATCCTGGCGTATGTATGGCTAGTGTTTGATGTTTCTGTGCAGCGGATGACACCTGCCATGCCTGTCTAGCTGGAGTCCTTCTCTGATCCTTACTAATAAGATCTTCCTCTGATATGAGTTCCTTCTCAATGGCATCATGCAAGGTCTGAGGCATTACAATCCTAACCTTTGCATGTATGCTAACATTAAGGTAGAACAAGAACTCGTTGACCTTAAGTTTCTCAGTATTATGATGTGGAGTATAGCGAAGCAATTCCATAAAACGATCTTCGTACTCAAGCACCGTACGACGACCTTGTCTCAAGGTGTTGAAATCATTGAGTTGATGCTCAATGAATTCCTCTGATACGTAACTCTCTCAGAACCATTCCTTGAATAGTTCCCATGACACATCCTCGACGACCATGTTCAACTGTGGAAGGAGCATCTTCAACCATAGAAGAGAGCTCCCCTTTAGTTGAAAGACCGTCATGTGGACCTTCATGTTGGAGGTATAGTTTCCAAGTGTAAAGCATGTCGCCATATTCTCCAACCATGCATCAATGTCTGCGTTGTCCAAGGAACCAAAGAACTTGGGAAATTCGACCTTCTCGAGTTTGTGGTGAATGCTACCAATAATAACTGGAGCGCGCGATGGACCCTCAGGAGGTGTCGGTGCCCTGGCCTCATCTCTGTCCAAATGGTTAATCAGTGCCTCAGACATGCGTTGAAAGGACCTCATCATCCCAACTACATCACCTATCGCTATCTTCTCATGCCCGACAACCTTTTCATCTCACTTGGGGTTAGATCCCTCAGGCATGGATGCTACTAGAGGCGTCGCACCTCCTCCCCTAGCACCCCGTTGTCTGCCTCTGGGGATTCCTCTAACCATGATTACCTGCACGAATACAAGTCAACTTAATTAGCAACATTATAATCAAATATCATATTAGTGAAATCCGTAGTGTTCCCAAATCATGGGTTGAGCCCACTATGATACCATATGTAACATCCCTATAATTACGATTGCCAGCGAAGAAAGGTGCAATTTTCTTTTTGTTTTTCGAAAAGAAGGAAACGACAACAATAGTTAAACCACCCCAGCCGATGATGAACACCATGCACGCAGATCAGGAAACAGACAACAACAACTCAACATGAGCACTTCGAGCAACTTGGTGAAAACATGCAGAGATAAAGACAGATAGAACGACTACCCGCCCGATACAACATGACAATGCCTACAAGATAAAGGACAACGTCCACCATCCCTACACAACAACCCCGATGACTAGTAACTATAACATCTATGGAACACAGACCCAATGCATTACAACCCAAGATCCTCCACACTCAGTAAAATTGAGTCAATAACACCTATCTATGTTAATGCAGTAAAACAACATGCCATCAATCTATAACGCCTCATAATCAAAATCAATGTTTTAATAGCATAAAATCTAGATCACTTGCGAGCAAGTGTCCTCAAAGAATAAGTTCGCTCAGTGCACAAGAGAGGTATGTTACATACACCCCTCTTGGTCTAAACTTCATCCTGAAGTTTCACAGTATAAATGCCGAAATAAAGTGTATCACAGTATCATAAGTCTATCTATCAAACAAAAATGGAAACTATTGGCGCATATCATACATTGTATCCTCCCAGGTCACTGAGTGCGGACTGTAGCTTTCCCACTGGACCTTGACCTGCTCTACCGTTCGATGCCATAGATGTTGAATGTGATGATCGAAGATGCAGATTGACTTAGCCATGAGCGCCCCCTCATATGATACTTGCAAGGACCTTATGTCAATAACATGTGTAGGATCACTAATATAATGTCTCAAAACAGATACATGAAAAAAATCGTGCATACGCCTCAAAGAATCAGGCAAGGCTAGTCGATAGGCCACGGGCCCCTTTGTCTCCACAGTCGCAAAAGGTCCCACAAACGCAGGAGAGAGTTTATCTCCCTTTCCAAAATTGATCGAACTCTTATGCGGTTTAACCCACAAGAAGACTCGATCAACAACCTTGTAACTACAGTTGACACGATGCACATCGACATAACTCTTTTGTCGATCTTGTGCTTCTTTAATCCTTTGTCTTATTGTTTGAATTTTCTCTTCCATTTCTTGGATCACTTCTAGTCCCACCAGGACCCTATCCTCAAGCTGATCCTAACTCAAAGGCATATGACATGGTTGCTTGTAAACAAACTCGAAAGGCGCCATATTAATGGTGCTTTGGTAACTATTGCTATAAGCGAATTCCACCAGTGTTAAGAATTCTTCCAAACACTTTTGCATGTCCATCACGTACATGCACAACATGTCCTCCAAGGTCTAGTTCATTTGTTTGGTCTTCCCATTAGTCTCCGGGTGATACGACGTACATAAGTTAATTTGGGTTCCTAAGGCCTCTTGGTAACTCATCCAAAATCGTCCAGTAAACACCTATCCTCGATCAGATATAATCCTCTTAGGCACGCCATGTAGCATCACAATATCACTGATGAAAACTCTAGCTATGTCAAGTGCCTGATACGTCATATGCACAGGAATAAAGTGAGCACTCTTCATCAGAGTGTCTACTACTATGAAAATCGAGTCATGTCTCCTTGCTGTCAGTGGCAATCCAACAATAAAATCCATCAAAATAACCACCCATTTCGATTTCGGAATAGCGTGTGGCTGTAGTAATATTCCTGGGTGCCTATGTTTAGCCTTTACCTACTGACATTCTAGAGATCTGGCCACATAGTTGACTATGTCTTCCTTCATTCTTTTTCAGAAGAATAAGGGTTTAAGGTATGCCCTCATCTTCGTTACTCCTGGGTGATCCATGTAAACTTCTTTATGAGCCTCGCTTAGGATCAAGATCCTCAACTCGTCGTTCGGTGGTACATAAATCTGATTTTTAAACCTCAATAAACCATCATCGTCAAACGTAAATCGTTCAAATCTTGGTACCATCATCGTGTTTCGTCCGATAAAACCCTTGACCTCTTTGTACCAGTCATCATCACACTGTAAAGAGAATATTTTCACATAGATTAGTCTGAAGAGGAAACACCGAAAATATGCGTGGTCTCCGACTCAATGCTTATGCCACTCGGTTCATTGTTCCTTTTATGTAAGTAATCTAAAAGTCATACTCACTAAGCAATTCTGACCAACGTCGTTGTCGCACGTTCAGGTCGCTTTGCGTAAAGATGTGTTGTAGTCCATAGTGGTCTGTCTTTAGTTCAAATTTTCATCCAACAAGGTAGTGTCTCCAAACCTTCAAGGCATAAATGATGGCAAAGAACTTCAAATCATGCATCGCATAGTTCTCCTCATGCCTTCTCAGTTTCCTCGAGATGTAGGCAATCACTCATCCATCTTGCATCAAGACTCTGCCTAAGGCTTCCTTGGATGCGTCAGTGCATACCAAGAAGTGCGCATCCATGTGAGGGACCTTTAGTATTGGTTATGTTGTTAAGAACTCCTTGAGCCTCCAATATGCTTCTGCGCATTTCTCGGTCCAAAAAAACTTCTTGTTTTTCTTCTGCAATTTTGTGATCAGATTTTCTATCTTCAAAAATCCCTCAACGAACCGTCGATAGTATCCTGCTAAGCCCATGAAGCTACGCACTTTCGGGAATTTTTTTGGCACAAGCCGTTCCATAATAGCCTCGACTTTGGCTGGATCCATGACGATACCTTCGTCAGAGATGGCATGCCCTAAGTAGTGAATCTTCGATTGATAAAATGAGCATTTGGACAATTTCCCATACAATGTGTGCTCTCGCAAACACTGTAGTACCAAGTGTAAGTGCTCATCATGCTCCTCCATTGTCCAAGAGTAAATCAAAATATCATCAATGAATACTTGGACGAACTTGTCCAAGTACTCACGGAACACCCCGTTCATTAAACTCATAAATACCCCTGGGGCATTTGTCAGTCTAAATGGTAAAACAATAAACTCGTAATGTCCAAACCTCGTCTTAAAGGTAATCTTAGGGAAATCATCCTCCTTGATCCATAACTAGTGATACCCTGATCGCAAATCGATCTTTGAGAACATCGTCGCACCCTTCATCCGATCGAATAGATAATCAATCCTCGACAATGGATATTGATTCTTGATTGTGGCCTTGATCAATTGACGGTAGTCAATGCACAACCTCCAGGACCCATCCTTCTTTCGTATGAAAATAAAATGCACACCCCACGATGACACACTTGGACGTATCAATCCCAGGTCCAACAATTCCTTTAGTTGTATTCTCAACTCTTGTAACTCCGGGGTTAACATCCGATAAGGAGATCTAGCTATCGGTTCAGTTTGTGGTTTTAGGTCTATAGTAAAATCCAATTCCCTCTCTGGAGGCATCCCAGATAACTCCTTCGGAAAGAATTCTACAAACTCTCTCACCACAGGAAGGTGTTCTAGAACTTTTGCTACTCCCTTCTTGTTTAACACAAGGATCACATAAAGCTTACATCCCTTGCGCATGCTCTTCCGAATATGCAAGGAAGATATGAACCTCAAGGAAACTCCCTGGTTCCAGCCTACAATCACACATCTATGCCCCTCATCATCAACCAAGCTCAACCATTTCGTCTTACAATTGAGTATCGCCTCATGTGATTCCAACCAGTCCATATCGATCATGACATCATAAGATCCTAAGATCATGACGTATAGGTTGGCCCTCATGACAAAATCTCTCAGGTTAAGGATACAACATGTAACCTTTCCTCCGACCTTTTGTTTGGCTCCCAAAGCCATCTCTACAAAGATAAACTCATCCTGTTCGACTGCATTCACCTTAATCCTTTTTAGGGCTGCACCAGAAATGAAACTCTCGGTAGCACCGGGATTTATCAAAATACTAAGGGCCTGGTCAGCGATGGTACCTGTCATATCGAGCATAGTCGACTGATGCTCTTCCTGGAAGTTATTCATCATTAGATGAATCCAATGGTCCTAGATCAAATCTCCCACGGTAGTGGGTCTGACTGATTCGGAGGTTCTAGTCCTCTCCACAGGGCAGTCATGTTGGTAGTGTGGCTCCCCACATGTCTAACACCCCTTCTTCGGTCCAGTAGTCCTAGTACCCAAAGTAGAAGATGATGACCCACCAACCTAGAATCCTAGTCTTTTCTGCTAAACATGCCTAAACTATTGTTGTTGTGGTTGATATTGTTGTTGATGTTGTGGTCCCTGATAAGGTGTTCCCTATTGAGGCGTCGGTCACCGAGGTGTAGTGAAAGTGGGTCCTCTCTGGAAGCCACAATATCCGAGCGTATGTATGGTTGGTTTTTGGTGCTGCTGCGCACCACATGACACCTGCCCTATCGGTCTCGCTGGAGTCCTACTCTGAACCCCGCTGATGAGCTCCTCCTCTGCTATGAGGGCCTTCTGGACGACATCATGCAAGGTTTGAGGAACTAGAATCCTAACCTTTGCACGTATGCTGCCATTAATTTCAAACACGAACCTGTTGACCTTGAGTTTCTTAGTGTTAAGATGCAGAGTATACCAGAGTAGCTCCATAAAATGAGCCTTGTACTTGGGCACCATATGACCTACATGTTGTAAAGCGTTGAACTCGTTGAGATGATGCTCAATGAATTCCTCTGATAGGTACCTCTCTCGGAGCTTCTCTTCGAATAGTTCCCATGACACCTCTTCGTCAGCCTTGTTCAGTTGTGGCAGGAACGTCTTCCACCATAAAAGAGCGGTCCCCTTCAGTTGAAAGACCTCCATGCAGACCTTCATGTTGGAGGTATAGTTGTGAAGTGCAAAGCACATAGCCATATTCTCCAACCATGCCTCAATGGTAGCACTATCCGAGGCACCAAAGAACTCAGGAAATTTAACCTTCTCGAGTTCACGGTGAATACTACTAGTACCGACTCGAGCGCGCGGTGGACCCTTAGGGGGTGCTGACGCTCTGGCCTCATATCTGTCCAAATGACTGATCAATGCCTCAGACATGCGCTGAAAATATCTCATCAACCCAACCACATCATCTACTTCTATCTTCTCCTGCCTAATAACCTGTTCATCTCCTTGAAGGTTAGACCTCTTAGGCATGGATGTTACTCGAGGCGTCGCGCCTCATCCCCTAACTTCCCATCGTCTTGAATCTTCCTCTGCGACGTCCTCTAACCATGATGACCTGCATGAATACAAGTCAACTTAATTAGAAACCTCATAATCAAATCATATCAATGAAAGTTGTAGTGATCGCAAGTCACAGGTTGAACATGGCTATGATACCACATGCAACAACCCCACTGTTACGGCCATGGGCGAAGACAATTTTTTGTTTTTGTTTTTAAGAATTAAGGAGCAAGAAGGAAACGACGACACCACGCACAGGCACAAGGGAAACCAAGAGGTAATGACTAACCGCATGACGAAACAAGACACGCCTACAAGATAAGGGACCACTTCCCCTTCCCGACATAACGACATTGATGAACAAAACTAGAACCTCAAGGTGCGTGAACTAACGCATGTGCCCAAGTAAACATACGACGCTCAACCACACACAAATGGTAGGCACTGACTTCGACAAAGCTATCATTTTCCTCTAGCCCATAGGGCACGCCATGATCCTCTCATCAGGGACCATGTCATCCCTAGATGAGAGGCGCGTTAATAACCCTGGTGCAAAACAAAAGGGACCAAGAATTAAGAAAACTCCAATGCGCTAAGAACCGAATACTGACTAGGAGACTATACCTACCCCACACAAAGGTTGATGAGACATTAGAGGAGACAAGGGGTGACACTAGCCCACACGACATCGTCCCCTCCCCTACCAATCACCCAATCTAACCGGTCTATGATTACATTCAATTTTAACAAGGGTTCCATTCTAACGGAGCACATCATGTTACAATTAGACAATAATGCATCAGGTAAATAAACATTAATACAATTAATTTTGAAAATCTAAGTGGTCAATACTAAAACCATAATTATAAATGACCTCTATCCTTAATTAAAATTCAATCCAACAAGTCTAAAATTAGCAATCCATTCCTTACTTACCAATCAAATTTTAATCTTTAACACAACCTAATCAGTCAAGTCTATGTTAATCTAATTTCTCCATCCAACTACACATTACTTAAATAACAACATTTACAATCTTAAAGTAGAATGATTCCATTAAAATAATTATGAGTAATTAATCTCAGCATGTAGACTACTATATCGACCAAACTAACACTACTATATTGACCAAACTAACAATACTAGCTGTCATTAATATCGAGAAGGAAACTGCGAACTATTAACGTCGTTTTAGCAATCTAACAAGGCAACAACATCCTAGTTACATGACAATTATTATAGAAAAAAAAGGCAATTGACGTAACAATTAACATGACAGTTAATTCAACAATAACAAGGCGATTTACATAACTATTACCATAATGAGTAATAATGCAATGACAATGCAATTAATTTTTTAATTCACATAACCATTAGTAAAGCAATAACAAGGTAATTAATGTAAAAGTAACAATCAATATAACAGTAACAACACAATTAATATAACTGTAACAACACAATTAATATATCATTAAGAAGGAATCTGTTGTCCATTAACTCGCTGTAGAAAATTATCCTAGCAATTAATATGACAATAATATAATATTTAATATTGAAATTAACATGGAAATTAACATTAAAATGCAGGAAACCATTTAAAGGGGAAAAATGTGGTCACACCAGCAGCAAAACACAATCACAGTTAATGGTGAATTGTTGTGCCATACCTCAGCAAGCACAAGATACCATTTAATGGCAATTAGTGGGAATTTAATAACAACTCAGTCCATCATTTGAAAGAAAAAATGTGGGCATTTAAAACAACAATCTTAGTCTCATTTGAAAGAAAAAATGTGAGCATTTAAAACAACAAACTCAGTCTCATTTGAAAGAAAAAACGTGGGCATTTAAAACAACAAACTCAGTCTCATCTGAAAGAAAAACATGGGAAATTAAAACAACAATCTCAGTCTCATTTGAAGGCAAAATGTGGGCATTTAAAACAACAAACTCAGTCTCATTTGAAGGAAAAAAATGTGGGTAATTTTAAAGGACAATCTCTGTCTCATTTGAAAGAAAAAACATGGGCATTTAAAACGACAATCTCTGTCTCATTTGAAAGAAAAAACATGGGCATTTAAAACGACAATCTCTGTCTCATTTGAAAGAAAAAAATGTGGGCATTTTAAATGACAATCTACAAAATGAATACATGAATCAATTCGTTTTTCCATTGCCCGAATACCAATACAAAATGCAGACATGAATCAATTCGTTTTTCCATTTCCTGAATACCAATACAAAATGCAGAGATGAATCAATTTGTTTTTCCATTGCCAGAATACCAATACAAAATGTAGACATGAATCAATCCATTTTTCCATTTCCAGAATACCAATACAAAATGCAGACATGAATCAATTCATTTTTCCATTACCAGAATACCAATACAAAATGCAGACATCAGTCAATTCATTTTTCCATTGCCAGAATACCAATACAAAATGCAGACATGAATCAATTTTTTTTTTCCATTTCTAGAATACCAATACAAAATGCAGACATCAGTCAATTTGTTTTTCCATTGCGAGAATACCAATACAAAAATGCAGACAACAGTAAGAGAACCAAAATGATCCAATCAGCCAAGGACAACAATGGAGGTAGATGGCTAATAGGTTCGTCCTTCGCTCATCATCCTAGCACAAAAAAGCAGGGCATTGAGATCCATAGGTCTATTAACGCTGAAGTGACAACTGTAGATCAGGCTCTTGGCTGACTGCTCAGGTGAGGACTGATGAGCTAGGGATGAAGGGAAAACAAACACAATGGTCACAATCAATACACCATAGGGCGGTCAAGACATGCGGGGAAACAAAGGCCATGGGAGTCAATCTATCATCGAGATAGGCTATAAACATTTAAGTCAACAATCAAGACAATCAATATACTTACCCAATTAAACAAGCAGATCTCAAGCATAAATCTTACAACAATATACCATACAAAATGAAGAAAGCGTATCGTTGCCTAATCGCGTGCTCTGAGTTGAATTCCAGCGCACTCCATGCAACTCCCTCTTGCCGACCGACGAGAATTCACTGGTACGTCCCAGTCAATGATAGGGGTACTCTTCTTCCCCCTTAGCTCCCTGAGCTACAAAGGGGCCACACACGCTAACCAGAGAGACAACTAGCTCCTAGCTCGCCTCGCAAGGTCGAGCTACCACTCCTGACTGAGTTGGATATCGCAACTCCCACAAGCTAAGTCAGTCAAGTAGAGATTTTTGTAGTGTAACATTACGCAAAACAAAAGAACACATCCATCCTTCTCCTCCCTCCATTATATAGAGTTTTGAACCCTTTTACCTTCCCAAAATCCAATTTAAATTAATGTTTAAAAATTAATTCCTAAAAGTTCCTCCCCGTACAAGTGTCACCCATCCCCTTCATTCCTCCATAAATTAATTTCCTTAATTAATTAATTACCCTTATTTCCCTCACCCACCTAGAGTCACTCCTAGAATCACTCCTAGGTGTCCCCAAATTCTCTTATAGTTTTTAATGACTTTCCCCACTATTAATTTGCTAGTTTAGTTTAAAATTAGAAAGTTCTTAAATGGTAGATACCTTACTAAGTTTGACTTTATGCTTTTTCCCTTGTGTTTCCCTTTTCTTTTTATGTTTCCCTCTTTTTCCTAGTTTCCTAATTAATTTAGATTTCCTCTTTCCCCTTTTTATTTAGATTTGAAAATGGTAGGTGTGGAAGTTAATTGTGGAAGTAACAATTTTCCACTAGTATAATTTAGACCTAGACTTTAAATTTCATGGGTGACATTTTATTAGGGAGCTTCTTTTAAAAATTCTTATCTTGTTATTAGTCCTAAGGCCATCTGTGTTCATTTATTTATCATTAATAACGTGGTGTGCCCTTCAGGATGCACTAGGTGCTCCAAGGGTGCCACTCGCCTCATCTGTTTTCCTTGTTTGATGTGCCCTTCAAGATGCACCATGTGCTCCAAGAGTACCACTCGCCTCTTGACTGAATTGGTAGACATAAAAAACCCCTGGAGTCAATACTCCACTAGGTGAACTTGTGGGAGACTAAGGGCCTCTAAGGAATAAGACCCCCTACTTATTGTGCACCCTTTAGAATCATCGTGAGCGACTGTCACAGTATTCCCTCACAACATCATGGTTCCTCTCAAACTAGGTAACCATTAACCTATAGTTTGAGCCACGACAAGAGTGCTAGTAGGTTGTGGAAGGGTTGTTGTCCACACCTCTCCCTCAACCTCTCTGGTATTCGTGCGTGACCCCTCTATTTCGCATGTGAGTCTAGTCGGCAAGCTATCGTCAGCCTGCATCATCAATGAATCATGTTTGAATATATCCATATCATATCATCTAATCAGATGCACTAATATCACATATAAAACAATCAAACCCCAATGGTAAACTCCCCGACTCGATCCAGAGTCCAAGGGGTTCCATCGATGCCTCTGCATCCTCGAGGTACAAGATCCTGCACAATCAGTAAAACCGAGTCAATAGCACATGTCTATGTCAATGCAGTAAAACAACATGTCATCAACCCATAACGCCTCATAATCAAAATCAATGGTTTAATAGCATAAAATCCGGATCACTTGTGAGCAAGTGTCCTCAAAGAATAAGTTTTCTCAGTGAGCAAGAGAGGGATGTTACAATTCGCCTCTATCCGACAGGGCACGCCATGATCCCCTCATTAGGAATCATGCCATCCCTAGGTGATAGGTGTGACAATAACCCTGGCGCAAATAACCTATCTGGACCAAGGACTCAAGATAAATCCAGCACACTTGGAGAACAACTTATCCATCCAACCACACGAATACTATCCCTAGCACCCAACCGACAAGTCAACAAGACAACTACGACATTCTTATGACGCAAGAAATTTATTGCGCAACAAAATTGATCTGTACATGATAAATGATTATTATTAACACAAATAGTTCATTGCAACTGTATACCAAATCGCAAGATGAGATAAGTATCTATCGTTGTCCCTTAAATCCGAAATGTCATGAATTTAATTGTTGTCCTTTAATGTCCTTGTCGTCTTTTATAAAACTAAAAGTTATATAAGTATCTTCCTAAGGAGAAATTTGTTGTCTTTAACTGAAACAATTACGAAATGTGTCCTTAATACAACCAAACAATGTCTGATAAAACAATAAAATAAAGGTCTTTCAAAGATGAGTTATGCTATCTTTAATCTGAGACAAAAATTTGCAATCTAAGTAATGCATTCAATTGCTATCTATGTAATCTATAAGTGGATAATGTTGTTATCGTTGTAATCTTGTAATTATTGAAAACCACCACTTTGGTTAAAGAAAAATGATGACAACAATAACATACCGTTGCCAAAATATATCACTCTCAAGGGTTTACTGAAATCTTGGGATACATTGTTGTGTATTCCTTAATATTGTTTACTAAATAATTTTACTAACTTAAGGAAGGATTATAGTCAACAACCATCATATCCAACATGCCTCATAATCATAATCAATGCCCAATAGTATAATAATATGGATCACTTGCAAGCAAGTGTCCTCAAAGAATAAGTTCACTCAGTTCGGGCAAGAGAGGGATGTTACAACATGGTTATAGATTTGGTATATAATATTCTTATTATTTCATTACATTGGTAGACCTCTCAACCACTTAGTATGTAATTCATGACATCCTCACTAATACAATAGATAAATAGATAATGGCATTGAGAACAAAATACATAACTAATAATTGAATGTAAATCTCTCTATGCTCCAACAATTTTCAACCATTTTGGTCAAGCTCATCATAAAGATAATGAATAGTTTTTTATTTCTTTCACAAAAACCTATTTAATTGTTATTTTTGGGATTGCAAGATCTATTAACCTTGGTGAAATTTTCTAACTTGTATGTTCTTGATTGAGTTTAGATGTGAACTTGCACAAAATGAACCTTGTCCACATAAAAAAACTTTAAATTGGGATTACAACAATGATAATTATGATTTTATTTATTCAATTTATAACATTATCAAATCCTCACTCCTTTGTTCTCCAAAACCATCATTCATATTTTCTTGATTCCATGCATCTTTATCTATCACACTTTTTCCCTTTAAATTCTTCTTGTTTCTAGCAACATTGACATTAGTGTGATGATTCTATGCAAATATTTTGAGAATGCCCCATAGCTCTATATCCCCCTCCCTCATCCCAAACCCACGATCAAGTAGATGTATTATTTGTAGCATTAATACTCAGAACAACATTTTTTGAGCTAGGTGAGATTCTTAAGAAATCTAGGGAAAAGGTAACATAATTTTTATTATCATCAAACTGATACATTAGAGATTATGCTCTAACATACCAATCTTTCATGTATTTTCACATGGTTTGAAAGATAAATCGAACAATCAATATCCTCAATAAAAATAACATACTTGGTGGTCTTTATGAGTAATTTCATTTAGTTTTGTGATTTTGTGGATCTCATGAAGCTCTAAATCATAAACATCTTAACTTAGATTATAAGCAATTGATGAACTCATGCTGATTGTCATGTTCCTAGAGGCCTATAATGAAAGTAGGTTGTCTTCATTTATTTTATAGTATTTTCATAGAATTATCCAATTTTAACAAAGGCCGCAAGACCTACTACAATTTCTTCTTTTCTAATGAAATTTAGAATGAACATGACACCCATGGTTAAGCAAGAGTAAGATAAAAATATGAATATAAAATGTGCATCATACAGACACATATTACATCGTTGCTTATATTGGTGTTCACGGAAAATGCTTGATTTTGTGATCTTGTCTAAATTTTATATTGTCATTGTTAGCACTTTGAAATTCCTTCAAAGAAAATTTGGCTCAATAGTTATGAATTTTTATCATTATTAATGTATATATAACCCATCAAAAGGTTATATTTGAAATTACAAAGTATTCTTATTATTACTTTCTATTGAAATTTCAATTTATCTATGGTTTGTTAAATTTTAACATTTCAAATAATTGAAAGGGCAATATTTTATTTAGAATATTTTTTTTGAAGTGTGTACCTAGTATAGTCTTGTCAATTGAAATACAAGTACTTTTTCAACTTTTCATCATGAAAGGGTTAATGAATATATACACTTCAACTTCAAATTAAGAGTAGCCTTTCAAATTTGATGACAGATGGGGTGAGTTTTTGTGGAATATTTCAATATGGGGTGAGTTAATCAATGGATAAAATCAGCTCAAGTTTGGGTTAATCAATCGACAAAATCAAGCTAAAGCTTTTATTAATTCAGATTTTTAAATTTTTTAAAATAATTTTTATGACAAAATAATAAATCTCAAAAAATTAGATTTATTTATGTTAATCGGTGTAAATACCTCTTATAATTTGGGGTCAGATTGAAGAATAATTCAAGGAGAGATCCTATTATAATTTGGGAGTGGAAGATAAAAGTACTTGTCTATATTTAAGGAAAGATAGGACAAGTGCTCCAAAATTCACCTATGGAGACTATAATTTGTGAGTGGAAGATAAAAGTCCTTGGCTAGATTCAAAGAAAGATTGGAAAAGTGCACAGTGAGGATCATCTGGACTTTCATTCCAAATTCCACCTATGCATACACGTGTCTGCTTGAATTGATCCTGCCATGACAAAATAACCTCAAACACTACTAAATAATTAATCTATTGAAAAATAATTATATTCCTTATTCTCATCTTGAATTGATCATGTGTGTGAAAATAACCTCAAATGTTATCGATTTTAAAAGTTAAAGTAAATATTTAAAGACGATGCACTAGCCAACTAAGCCAATACTTGATGAGGTATCACAACCTTGTGCCCCTTGTGTCAAGATTTCTGAACTATATGTCATGACACACATGGAAGAGAAAAAATATATTTATATTAGATCTAGTAGTGGACATAGCTGATATGGAATTAAAAGTTCACAACCCTTTAGATAAAATAATTTAGGTTGGACTATAAATGCATCGTATAATTTAAATTAGAATGTGAATGAAGCATAATTTAAGAAATGAATATTGTACATTGTAAGTATGAACTCTACTATTTCCATTCGAAATTCTATCTTTGAGGAAGAAAATTCCATTGTTTCTTCGTGTCTAAACATTTAGAAAATTTAACATTCAATTTCAAGAAGAAAATTGTGTGGTTGTATTTCCTTGTTTGTTGATGTTTGGGAAGCATTGGAAAGATATTCTACTAGATTAATAATTCAACATGGTATTAGAGTGTGGTTGGGATTTACTCCCTCACGGGAGGGCCTAGGAAAATGAGAGTAGAGTACATTCTTGGGAGTGTTAAATTGATTGGGTTGTTGCAGTATCTATGTTCAACATATTTACCTTTTACTCCTACCTAAATTATAGAAAGAATTTCATAAATTATGGTGGGCAATAATTTCTAGTAAAAATGTCTAATTGCCTAAATATGAGGAATTTTTTGCATATTTACTTCTACCTATGTCCAAATTAATCTTTGGGTAGTTACGAGAATTCTCCAACTATTTATAAGAAAGAAAATTTAATTTAATTTTCAAAGAGACGTGTCTTTTTGGATCAATTTAATATTACTATAAAAAGACACAACAATAGACACACATATTTTTATCTCTCACATGTGGGAAGTGATCTAACGAAGAGACCAAAGTTTCTAAGTAGTTGAACTTTTTTGAGTGTAATTACTTAATGAGGTTCTAGAGTTTACTAAATTAATTTCATTGGAAGTAATTAACACTTGAGGAAAATTGTGCATTTCTAATTTAACGCTAGAAAATCAACATGGTTATCTGTATGACATCGAGTATATGATGTATGTGTGTTAGTAGAAGACATATCATTTTGAGGGTTAATATATATAGTTTTTCACAAGATAAATTGATATCCTCTAGGAGATTCTTTTTTTGTTCTTGTTTCTTGTTTCGGGCATGTCACAGGTAATAGCTCTGAGAAGGAGCCATAATTATAGTCACAGGAAGCAACGTGAAGCAAGAATATCTGCACATAGTGTTGTGCACATCCATGTACTAAAGAACAAGAGGAGGTCAACACATGTAGAAGGAGCAAATGACTTTGAAGACTCAATATCCTCAGAGGGAGTGATGGATTCAAATGTTTTCTATGAGAAACTGGATAGTCTCATGATGACATGTTGTAGCTATTAGAGAGCTACCCACCGACCCTGGATGTATGTTGTGAATTCACTATGTATTTTTTGTGATTTATAAATTCGTGTGTTCGACAGTCAATGGTCATGAGATCGTGCAGATGGAGACAGTGTTAGAGTCTGTGTCGGATATAATACCTTCCTCGTTAAGAGGGACTGTTGATATTTTATGTAATTTCAGAAGTTATTCTTAATTATTAATGTTTCATCATCGGGATGACATTCTCCTGGGACTAGTCATGGTATTTTGAACAATGGAGAATGGCCCTAGAATAGTCCTCTAAGGAAATAAGACTCAAAGTGTATGGCTTTCTGTTAGCACTTGGTAAATTTACTAGAGGTTGAAACAGAAGAAATCTACAAAGGTAACTTTATCCAACCACTTTTAAAGCTGGGATCTAGCCCTTCCATCTTCAGAGAGGGATCTCTCAATATGATTTAGCTATGTTTCCAATTTTAGATGTTAGGCTAGGTAAAGGAATAGGTAGGTTTTGTTGTCAAAGTATTTTTGAATTGGTTGAGACTGTCTACACATCCATTGGGCTATGGGGTCTGTGTTTTTATAAATATGAAATACAACCAGAAACGTGAAGTAAGACTTCCACAGGGCGAGATAATATACTCACTGGATCTTTAGTATCTTAAATGATGGACAGAAGAAAAGATGAGAAATATAATTTCAACTAAGAAGCAGTTAATAATTTTTTAATTGAAAACACCAGAAGATAAACACTAAAATCTTTCGAGTCAGAAACAGGGTATCCAGGATAAATCCTGCAACATTCGTTACTCTTAAAGATTAGAATTAGAAAACAAGATGATCACAAAGCAAGAATAACATTCAACTTAGAGAATAACATCACCAGTGAATGCACGCAAGAATCCTGTAAAAGTGCCTCCTCTTTATTAATGGAAGATCTCTTCAAAAATGTTACAGTCTGAATAGCGTCAGGGTGTGAAGATCAACAACCCTCAATACTTCCAAAGGTGAAGTATTTATAACTCAAATTACAAACATTCCTGTCATAAATGATCAAGACATGCTAATTCTATTTTTAGCCTAACTAATTTAACAAAACTCCTAAATTTCGGAACTGCTTGATGACTTGGTGAAACTGCACGCTGAATTTATGGGTAGACCGTTGATGAAGCCTTCGCATGACCTCATCTGACTGGACATGTGACTGGATCTGGACAACTCATCTGCTAATTGAGCAGGTTGCAGAGTTCCTCCCATCTGAGATGACTAGGCACTGTGACTTTGAGCAGTCTTCGATACACTTCGTCCATTTCTTTATATTTGGCGAATGTAGGCTTGGTGAGGAATATGTATCGAATCTCGTGTTGGATACTGATGTCCAACTGAAGGGCATCCAGGAATTCTTTGTCGGTGATGCTCCCTTGTATGCCTGCAAACTTTGAACTGTCCTTGGACACCTCATCCAATCTCTTCTTGTAATCCAGAAGTGTCATCAGTTTATCATTAATAACCTTAAGACCAGGTACACCTTTCTTCTGGAGAGCCTCAATTTTATTGAAGAACCTTTGTACCCCCTGGTCCATGATCTGAACCTTTTCTTCCAGTTGAAGCATTAATCCTCTCTTGGTCAAAACTCTTTTGAAATCAAGGATGGTCTATGTTCTGTCTTCTATCTTCAACTCTTCTAGCTCTTATCTGGTCTTAGAATTGAGGAATTTGATGATATCATTTGCCTAAGCTGACATCTCCCCCAATTCTACTCTGATCTTCTCAATATCCTATTTTCTCCTCTGGACCAACTCATTATGTTCAAACATAATTTGAATCATGGGCCATATCTCATTTATGGACTTTGTGATGTCTGTCCATACATTCTCTTTGACCTCAGCCAAGGTCTTCCCTGCCACTGTCTACTTTTGGCGTTGCTGCAGCTCCTTCTTGAGCTGCTCAGTTACCTATTTTTCTTTGGAGAGACTGGTCTGGAAGGAAGTTTTGAGCTCCTGGAGGTTCTCAACTTCCTTTTTAAGCTTGTTGATCTCTGTCTCTTGCAGGTTCATCTTTTCCATGGATTTGGCGAGGTCGGTTGTCCCCTCTTGTGATGTCACTCAAGTTGCAGATGGAATTGTTGTCACTGTTGTTGTGCTTTCTCCTGAAATCGGAATGGCGCTCAATGGAATGACTTCCATTGGCTTCATCTTCTCTTTACCTTTCAATAATATCTCCATCTTGGCTTCCATTTCTTTGAGCTGCGCATTCTGCTCCATGAGCAGCTTGAGCATTTCTTCCTTCTCGCCTTCTTTCTCTGCTATCTCCTTCGCCTGTGAGTCCTCTGTGGGTGGGAGCTTCAGTTGTTTCCTCAAAGAGGCAATGTCTACATTTTTCTTCTTTATCATATTTTCTGCAGCTTTGACGTTCGAAGGATCATAGCTGATCTTGAGGACCAGCTCCTCCAAATTATTGATTCTATTGTCCTTCGCAAAGGATGATATTTTCTCCATCTTGAGCTTTGTTTGAGCATTGTTGAGTGACACCTGCAATTTGGCTACAGAAGGAGAAGCATGTGCCAATGTATGGAATACCATCTCCCCTGTCTGCTTATGCAGATCCATCTGATCTGTCGGGTGCACGTCCTTCGTCTGGAATTCGAAGGTGGCCCTCTTGTAATCTGTGATCACCTTGGGGTTTGGTACCTACGCCTGGAGGAAGGCCATGTGCATCCTACCCTTTTCTGTGTCAAATGCAGACAACAGCCTATGTTGCGTAGTCGACGTCCGCTTTCGAAACTGAGCGTAAGTACTGCTAGTAAGGGTCTGATTCTTTTTCTTAATCAACTCCTACTTCTAAAAAGTGCTCAACCTGGGCCCAGTCTTGGCCGGATGAGTGTCCAGTGGGGAGTATGAGGATTTCTTTGGCACTACAGGGGTGATGCCCTGATATAGGCTTGATCCGAAAGGTGGAATGACAGATCTCATCACTGTGGTAGGCGGGGCTTCTTGCTCCCCAGTAGGGCCGGGAACTGTGGTTGTCTTGGGCCTCTTATTGTGAAACTAGAACTCTTTAGACGATACCTCTGTGACAGGCGGAGATGACTCTTGTCGAGGCCTTTTTTCCTTAAGGACCTGAGGCGTGGTCGTTGCTGGCACAGTGGTCGAGGGAACCTGTTGTTCCACTTCGACCAAGGTGTCAGGCACCCACACTGTCTGATTGGCGAATTTTTCAATCTCGGGCTTGGACACATGTACATACGGGATATTTTTGTTCTTCACCCGAATTTCTGAGATGATCCCATGAGGATCATAGTGCCATGGGAAACTCATAAAGAAATTCATTTCTTTCAACATCCTGTCGGCTTCTTCCCCGGTGCCTCGACTGTTGCAGATGAAGGAGCCAATCTGCCCCTTGATCCGAAGCTGCTGCTTCTTCTTCAATGATACGAAATGGATATCATCTGAATTCATAACCTGCCTTATGTATTCTAAAGAAAAGATTCTTACAGGAAAATATTTAGGCAGCTTATACGGCACCAAATCGCAACCATATACTCTGATCTCAGTATGGTTTTGATACAGGTACCAATCCCTGGTCTTTGTGTTGTCCGAGAGATGCAAGATTCTCTGGACTTCGTCATTTATTCGAGGCTTGGGCCTGTCGCTCAACATGCTTACCACAGGGTCGTAGAAAAGATCAATGAACGCCTTGAAGCTATACTCTGTGGAGTTATGCTTCAGCAAGTAGGTCCATGTTGTGACTGCTTGAGGCCTTCCATCTGCGTCCATCTTCTGCATGGAAAAACTAAATTTATCTACTTGAAAGTAAACAAACATGTATGCCAGTATAGACGAGTATCTAAACATGCCTTCCATGCCAAAATTCACGAACTGTTTGTGAATATTGTCTGCCAAGAAGGTGCTGAAATCAAATTGGGTGGTGGGCTTTTCATCATCGGAGAAAATGGATAGAAAACCCAGAATGAGCTCATCTACCCACTGGTCGGAATAGTACCCTAGCAGGGCACAAAGGGAGGAAATGACTTGGTTTCCCTTAGTGGAGAACATGGATGACGGGTAAGGGGGGTTTGTGGAAGGGAATTGAGCAGAGGTGGGAAGGAAAATCTCGAATATTTGAGCTCTCTAGGGAAAACTCATCTTCTGATATAACTCTGTAAGGATTTCTAGGTTGAAAGGAGATGCAAACTCGGCACGGGGAATTTGCATCATCTGGTCTATGTCTTCGGGCGTGATGAGGAACAAGGTGTCTCTGGATGAGGAGATGATGGATTTTTGTTCAGGAATATAGTGAGCTTAGCATTTAAGTGCAAATTCGGGAAAATGGTGGATTTGGGGAAAGAGGTAAAGGGGCAAATTGGACTCCCAGAGTCTAATTTCATCGCTCTGGTCCAGGAAAACCTCCATGAGCCATGACTAGAGGTCTGAGAAATCAAAATCGCATTTGGTATCTACAATCAATCTGTCTTTGTCGACCAACGAGATCTTGTCCAGGTCGCCAGGAGGCCGGAGAAAAGGATTCTCCTCTCCTTCTGCTTGTCTTGTCTTTGGCACCATCTCTGCAACAATACCTGCAATAAACATGAAGTTAGTGGGGTCGACTGACTGTGGATGAAGGTGATGGGATGTAACGAAGGAGTTGGCTATGAGTTTTTCTGGTGCGACAAGTGAACAACGAAAATGGGGGAAAACGGTAATTTTATTTAAAAATGGGGTCGGTTGGGCGCGGGAGACAGGTCAGATGGATAACGAATAGGTTATCCAGTAATAAATGGACAATGGGCCACTTGGGGTTGAGATTCCAAGTGACAGTGGATGAAACATATAGATGGGTGACGTGGCGGCTAGGGATTAGAGGTGAAAGTCACACTCAGGGGCTTGCAATGAGTGAAAAGGGGTAGCAGATTGAAAACGGTTATGGGATGGGACATAACTTGGGAACAAGTGGAACAAGTCAGAGATGACGTCCATAAGTGACGGGGGTTGTCAGATAGTAGATGGTGACGGGACATCAGGATGAATAGATTTATGACACATATGACAAGGGGCCCGCTAGAGGGAAATAACCATTATGGACCACCCCCCCTCGGTTAAAAACAGATCATCCATGGGGGGTCTGAAATCCATTGTGGGTCATTGATCTGCCCGCCTGTCTTTGAGCTATAGATTCAAGCGCACTCTTTATCACTCATTCCGTACCCCCCCCTCCATTAAAGGCAGAATGGACGGGGGTTCCAGAATCTAATATGGACCGTTGATTTAAGCGCCCGTCCCTCAGTCGTCCAGATGTGCGCAAGTCTTATTACCGATTTTGGAACCCCCCCCCCCGGCTAAAAGAAGAACGGTCGGGGGGGTTCGGAATGCTTTGTGCACCGTAGATTTGGGCGTCGCGATCTAGACCGTCGAAATGTGCAGGGAGCATAAAATTGGGAGTGGAGAACACATGCACTAGGAAAACTTAGGATAAATGTGTTTTTATGGTTTTTCCCCACATTTCCCAAATAAACACCACCAGGGGACTTTGACCAAACTATATTTTAGTCATTTGAAACATGGTGCAACATTTTCATCAAGATGCTTTTATTGGAATGAAACAAGAATGTCACTAACCTATGTTCTAAACTAGTTTCCTATGAAATTTAATCCAGATTAAACTGTTGGGTTGAGAAATTACTCTACCCTGGGGCTATCTGACCAGGATTAGACAGTCTAGCAAGATTTATTCACTAATCTAACCTAAACACTTTGTCTAAGATTAAACTGTTTAGCCAAATTCATTCACTACCCTATCAACATCAAATTTAAAAAGAACTTGGCCATGCTTGAAAGGTATGGACCAAGTTACCATTATTGCATGGGGCTTTTATTTCAATTCTTTTATGCCCTCTTTTCTTTCTTTTTATTTTTATTTTTTCTTTTCTTTTCTTTTCTTTTCAAATTATTTGCAGAATGAAAAAACATTTGTCAACAAAAACACTAGAGACAGATAATATCCCAATCCCTAGTTGATTCCTATAACTTATAGGGTGATAACAACGGCTCCACCTGGGGATGGTACCTGCCCTGTGAAGTGCCAAGAATCCTGGTTCTTGTCATTCTAAACATATCTGCCTAGTAGCCTTCATTGGTTTTATTCTCAAAAATGGAAAAACAATGATCAACAGCTCAAGGCCTTCTCTTCGGGCTTCAACCAACTGACTAATGTTCTTCACTCAGAAAATGCAAGTGAAAGATGAAAATTAAAATGGTATGTACAATGGAGAGTGGAAACTCGGATCTTCTACTGAGGTGGCACATAATGTTTCAGCATTCTTCCATTCATAGGTGCTCCTGGCAGATCTGTCCCATCAGCATTGCTTAGCAAGAAAGCATTGTTTCCCCTGAAAGCTTGGATCATGTATGGTCCTGTCCACAGATTATCAAATTTTCCATGCTTTCCCTTGTCTTCATTTCTGGCATCCCATCTCAATACCAAATCTCCTAGCTCAAAATCATCCTCCTTGGTTCGTTTGCCAAAGATCTTCTTGATGTTTTCTTGAATGACCTGTGTTTTGTTGAAAACTTCCTCCCTAGACTGCTGCAAATGGATCATCTGGTTGATCCTTCTCTGTGAGTCATTTGGCTCAGCTTGTACATCTTGAAGCAAATTCATGATAGGGACTCCTAGAGAAGTGGGGAAAACTGCCTCTGTACCATAGACCAGCTGGTATGGTGACATACCAATTGACCTTTTGGTGGTCAGTCTGTCAGCCCATAATGCAAACACCAACTTGTTGTGCCATGATTTCTTGTTTTCTTGTAATGTTTTCTTGATGATATTTACCAATGTTTTGTTTGAAGATTTCGCTAACCCATTCCCCTGAGGGTAGTAGGCTGTGGAACTCCCCAAACCAATGTGATACTGGTTGCATAAATCTATGAGTTTTTTCGACCGAAAGGCAGCTGCATTGTCAGTTATAATCTTTCTAGGACATCCAAAGTGAGACAAAATATTATTTTCAAGGAATTTGATAATAACAGAGTCAGTGGCTTACCTACTTGGTACTGCCTCGATCCATTTGGTAAACTAATTGGTGGCAGTGAGAATCCACCTGTGTTGACCTGAAGACCGGGGGTGTATTTCTCTAATGAAATCGAGTCCCCATTGCTGGAAAGGGGCCTCAACTGAGATCGGTTTTAGAGGTAGAGGGAGAAGTTTTCTTTTTCCTTCAAACAGTTGACATTAGTGACATGTTGTTACCTTCTGATGCACATCGGCGAACATGGTGGGCCAATAGAATCTAGATCTGAGTATTTTGTTGGCCATGACCTTCCAGTTCAAATGGCCACCACATTCTCGTGCATGAAATTCTTGTAACACTTTATCAGCCTCATCTTTCAATAAAAAATTTAACAAAATGCCTCCAGGATCTTTCCAATACAAATTGCCTTCTAGAATACAGAGTTTTAAGGATTTCAACTTTAAAAATCTAGCTTTAGTCTTAGTCAAACCAGGGGGAGCTTGTAGATTTTGCAAAATGAATATAAGGTCTGCGTACCATGGAGAGTTTAGAAATACCTCTCTCACGTTTGGAGTCACATTCTCTCCTTGTTCATCTGCCACATCTAGGAAATTAGTGTTAAGAGCATGGAAGTTAGATTCAGACATTAATTTAGCAAGGCCTTGACCTTTGATTAGTTTCGTGGGCTTAATCTCTATATCGTATTCTAAAATGACAACAATCCATTTTCCCTTTCTTCCATCCGGATTGTCCTGTGTCAAGATGTCCTTTACTATTGCATTCAGAACATAAGCTATGGTGTGGGAATGGAGAATGTAGACCCTGAAGTCTTTTATGGATTTTACCAAAGCAAAAGCTTGTTTCTCCATTATCTTGTAATTCAGAGCATCGTCCCTTAACGCTTTACGAAAGAAAGCTATGGGTTGTTCATACCCTTCACTGTTCTTTTGCAGTAACACCACTGTTATAGTATGTTCGGAAGTGAAAGAAAAGAGATAAAAATCCTTAGTAAAATCAGGACTGATCAAAACAGGGGCTTCTGTGAGTGCTCGTTTGACTTGTTCGAAAGACTGTCTGGACTCAGAGTCCCATTTAATTTTTACATCCTTTTTTAGAATATTTGTGATGTTTATGAGGAGCTCTGCCAAATTGGGAATGAATCTTCGTAGAAAGTTAATTCTTCCAATAAAAGACTGTAGTTCTTTGAGGTTTCTTGGGTGTTCTAATTTTTGTATGGCCTTGATTTTGCTGGGGTCTATTTTGATTCCATCTTTGGAGATGATGTGTCCTAGTAGTTTTCCTTCTTCTAACCTAAAAAGGCTCTTCTTAGGATTTAAAGAAATCCCAAACCTTCTACATTTCTCGAAGACTCGTCTGAGGTGTCTTAGGTGTTCGTCATCAGATCAGGAAAACACAGTTACATCAACTAAATAGACGAAAATAAACTTACCTGATTCCTCCACGAAAGCAATATCCATCGCCCTCTGAAATGTGGCTCCTGCATTCATCAGACCGAAAGGCATTTTCACATACATGAAAGTGCCCCATGGTGTGGTGAAAGCGGTTTTGTCTTGGTCATTCGGGTGAACTAGGACTTGATTGTAACCCAAGAAACCGTCCAACAGAGAAATTCGACTGGACCCGACCACCCTTTGTAGGATGTGGTCCATTTTTGGCAAGGGGTAATTATCCTTTAGGGAGACTTTATTCAGATATCAGAAATCTATGCAGAGTCTGATTTCCCCGATTTTCTTACATGTAGGGACCAAATTAGAGACCCACTTGAAAAAGCACAACATAACTATGATCTTGGCATCGTACATTTTCTTGATTTCCTTTTCTATCAGAGGGAGTAACTTGGGATTTATCCTCCTAAGTTTCTGCCTAAACGGTTTTTGGTCTTGTTTTATTGGAATCCTGTGTTGTATGATGTTGGTATCATAGGCTTTCAAATATTCATATCCCTAGCAAAAGACATCCGAATATTCTTTGAACAGCTCAATGTATTTGAGTTTTTGCTCAGGGGGTAATGATTTAGACAGTTTGAATATCCTAGGTTTCTCTTCAGTGCCTATATTACAGTCTTATACCTCTTGTCCATGGGCTTCGATCTTCGATTTTTTGGCTACATCGTTAAAGTCAAACAAGTCCTCTAAAGGAACAAGACCTCTAGGCAAAACATTGCTTTTCAACTGTAAAACATCAGAGTCCATTTTTTCATCGCCTAATTCTCTTGAATCAATGGTATTTACACTATCAATTTCAAAATCAGAACTATTTACATTTTCATCGTCGTTCTCTAAATCTATATTTGTACATTCAAAATCATTTTTACACTACATAAAGTCTTCGATTTGATCATCATTACCGAACACTTTCCAGTACCTGATATTGTCGGGAACGGTTGGTCTACATTTAACCTCAACAGTGTATGGGCGAGTCGGGCGGAAAGGAATCTTACAGGTGGCTGCTGACGTAGCCAATCCGTCCGCTAGAATGTTTTGTCCTCTCGGCATTACCTGCAAGTCAACTTCAGTAAAACATCTCAAGGCATCAAGAACAACATTCCTATAAGCTCTAAGACGTGGGTGTTTCGCAGTGTACTCACCTTTGATTTGCTTGATTATCAATTCAGATTCACCTCTTACCATTATCTATTTAGCACCAACGTTTTTCAAAATCTTTACACCGAGCATCAAGGCTTCATACTCAGCAATATTGTTAGTACATTGGAAATTTAATTTTTAAGAATGGTTTTCTAAATACCTGTTCCTCTGATTATGTATCCAGACTCCTGCTCCTGCTCCTTCTTTACTCACAGCTCCATCAAAATCCATGCTCCAAAAATCTGTCGGTAACTCTTCAGTTATCACGTTCTTCATCCTTGCTACCTCAATGATTTCTTGGCCTTCATCTTGACTAGATGTGTCTTCCATCACCTGAGTATATTGCTCCTCCGTGTCACCATCATTGTACAAGATGAACGAATATAAATCGGAATGTGCAGAGTAAAGGGGATAGTTGTGCGATTTTTCTTGGCTACTAACCATGTACTTCATCAAGGTTTCTCTGTATAGCCTTCTTTGTTGCCCGAAAACTGGGATAGTGGCATAAGACATATCCAACTGCATGGTTCCTTTTAACTTAGCCCCCTAAGACTGGGATAACAACATTCCATACTTCAGCAGGATGTCTGTAACCACCACATCCATTACCATGCTCTTCACAGGAATCTGAACCAAGGTGATGCATAGGTCCTTGATCAAACCAATACATCTAACTTTATTGGAGTCGAATGAGTGTAAATATTTGTAAGGTCTAGTGACCTCCAGTCCCAGTTTATCCATTACTGCCTTGGTCATTAGATTGTGGGAAGCACCCAAATCCAGCATGGTGTTATGCAAGATCAAGTCATGTATGTTTAGACTGATGTAAAAAGGAGCGACCTCACCAATATCATCTCGACCATCTACTTCAGGTCCGAAAAGAAGCTCAGGTTGATCATCAATAAGGTTCAAAGTGTCTGAATGATTTGATGATCCAATGGTTAAGGACTTCGTGCCTATATCAGGTTCAATGGATAGTGCTTTAATCACCTGTGAATGATAACCGTCTTTGTTCATCAACTCTGTAAGTGGGATGGGAATTTTTACTTTGGCCAATTCCCCCTCAAGGATGAAAGGTGTATGGGCTCTAGCTTGGCTCATCAATTCTGGTTTGTCCACCATATTCTTATGCTCAGAAGTACTCATAGTATTAATAGGTGAAACCTTGGGCTGTGACGGCCTTTTCAGAATGGTAAATTTTTTCTTCACGGGAGCGTCAACATTACTCTTCTTAGGAATCTTCTCAGTAGTACTCCTCTTAGGAGTCTTCTCGGCAAATGGCTCAGAGGTCTTCTTGGTTTCAACTACCTTCTTGGTTTTAGTCGTCTTTTTTGGGGAATTTCCTGTTGTCTTTTTACTCTGCAGATTGTACTGGCAGTGTACCTCCAGAATGGCATTTTCGAATGCCTGTTGTTCTGCATCTTCAGCTTCTTCACTTACCTTTGTTTGGTTGAGAAGAAAAATTTCTTGCTCTTATTGGGTAAGGAAGATCGCTTCGTTGTCGTGAATGCCCATGAGATTAACGTGAGTATCCTCCAATTCCTCAATCACTTCCTCCCCTTCATCAACATAATTTTATTGTAGGGGAGGTCTGATCTGCTGACTCAGACCCCTCTACTCTCTCTGATACCTAGGATCTCTCTCTCTAATTTGAGGAGGGTTTCTCCTAAAGTTAGGGTTCCGAACCTGAGGAGCAGGTTGATTTTCTCTTGGAGGATTCCTGTCCGACACAGTGAGTCTTTCCATCATTCTTTCCACTGCTCTGGCCAAAGAATCCAATTTGGAATCTGAGTTCGAAGTGGAAGGTTCTTCTTTGATCGTGACTCTCCTTTCTGACCTCTGACGTGCCCTTTTTTCCAATAGATTGGCCTCCACACTTATAGAACTTTTCTGCATGTCTGCCAAGGTGGTAGAATTTCTTTCTCTTAGTTGGTATGACATATCGGCATCAAAACCATCCGAGAATTTTATCAACACTAGGCCCTGTGGAGGTTTGATTTCGGTTGGAATTGCATTGTACAGGTTGTTGAACCGGGTGCAATAATCTTGTACTGTCTCACCTTGATTTCTTCTTATATTCTCGTATTCTGACAATATCTGGAGAGGGTTTTTCTTTACCTCCCATCTGTCAAGAAAAATACTTTGGAACACAACAAGGTCAGGGACTGAGGAGGAAGGTAAAGATTTGAACCATTTTTTGACGTCACCTGTCAAAATTTGGGCAAACAATCTCATTTGAACATCACCCTCATCAACTTCTTGCAAGTCAAAATAATCATTCATTTTGTCAACATGTTGTTGGGCGTTTAAAGGTCCTTTTGCATCGAACTGTGGAAGTCTTGCTTGATAGTCTTGCGGCATGGCATGTAACAGCGTAGCCAACACCAAAGGAGCATATCGAGCTACCATGATGGGTGGAGGAGGTGGGACGACAACCTGGATGATCGGTGAGGTAGCGACTGAAAACGAGGATGAGGAGGGACTGGATAGTACTGAGGGAGTGATTTGTGGTTTAGTCGTGGGAGACAGAACTTCGGGGGTTCGAGGTTGCAAAACAGTTGGGTTAAAGATGATTCCAGTCACAAAACTGTCGGACCGTGTTCTAACCAGGCTTTGCTATGGAAAGGTATTGAGATCAGGGTTTTGAGAGATAACAGGTTTCCCTAAAAAGGACAGGGACTTATGAAGAGAAATATGACTCACTGACCCTTCAGCTAAGGTCTTTTTCCTGAGCAACTTTTCGGGGTTATCTGTCACTATCGCAGGTTCTGGGTCTGGATAAGATCGAGTATGAACTTTCTTGGGAGCCAGAATTCTTTTGGTTTTTTTTATATATATATTTTTTAGTTTTATATTTTGTGAGTCCGAAAATAATATGTAGAAAGTTTAATCAACCTCTAAACATTACTTTCTTCTCAAATATGAACTTTTGTTTTAGGGAAAGAAAACGTGAAATTATCAATTTTTAGTTCTTTCCCCAGTATGGTCGCCACTATATGTTCCCCAGAGGTGCACTTCAAGTTCAGATTTGACTTCTGATGGTGAACGGAAGACAAACACAGGAAGGTTGTACCATTCACCTGGCGACTCCATTGTTCAAGATCCCGATCTTCAAAGTTCACAAGCGACTTCACTGCTGAAGAATCCAGATTTCAAAGCCTTGATGATGCTTCAAGATGACAGGGTATGTGGAAAATCCTATATCTTGTGAAGCCATAGAAGAATGCAGGGGTGAGTTAGCAGATTTTCAAATTGATGAAGTTTCGTTAACAGCCTTGTTTCATTGTTGGAAATCGAAATTTTTTTCTCATGAAATTAAAATTTGTGTTCTCGAGCTGTTTGCTGAAAGACTTGAAAAGGATATTGAAATTTTGAATACTCAGATTCAGTCTTACAGTTTCCAACATCCAAATTTTTTTTATGATAAACTTACGTCTCCCAAACCAAAAGATATTGTATCATCTTTCGATTTTCTGATTGATGAATATGTTGTTTGCAAGCATAAGTCTGAAATTGAACAGTTGCAGTCATGGCCTGATATTGAGGACACGAATGGGAAAATTATCCATGTTAAAATGCTAAATGAATACCCAGAGAATTAACAAATAGATGATATATTTATTGACCCGGTTGCAAATTATATGGAGCTCCTTTTCAGTATAACTGTTCAATCCTGTTTTTTCTGCAAGGACCCGAGCCATCACCAGTTGCCATTACATATTTCAGTTTTGATTTTCATCAAGCACGATGAGGAAACCCAATCATGGGATCAACTGTTGGGTTGGCTTCATTGGCACTTTTTCATTACCTGATTGAAGCAGTAACTGTTAGCAAAGTAGGGTAGGTAGGATTGTCCCAATAAGCTCAACAGGATGAGCATCTTTTCTTTTCGTCTCTTCATGGTTTTATTTTCAGTTTATAGTTTGGGGGGGCAGCCCAATGATCTGTCGGTCTGCGAAATTCAGAGTTCAGTGGTTCTAGACATCTCCTTCAGAGCTATCTTCCCCAGGTAGAGCCTATGTTAGAACCCTATATAATAGGGAATCAGTGTTCTGAATAATACTGATCTATTTCAGGCATATGTGTTCTCTCATGATGCATGGCAAAGGCGGCAGAAAGCACTTGACACTGACCAAGCATAAAATGAGTACCTGCGCGCGAGCTTCAAAGCGAGTTCTGGTGCATTTTTAGCAAAAATTCTGAATTGGTTTGAATGGAAAAATTTTACTCTTGTGGTTTATTAGCCAAATTTGGTTTTTATAATCAATTTGGTCTTTTCAGCCAAAATTTGCCCTTTACTCTTGTTTATTAAAATATAAATATTTTTCCAAAAAGATAATATTGGCCTAGGGCCAACCTCCGAATACTCAACACCGAGGACAAGCACCATTTCATAAACCAACAACAAACACACAAGCCAGCGCCAGCGCCAACACCAAAGATAGCCTCAGGCTCACTTCATCGGATTGCATTGTGTCTATCGGCATATATTAATACTCGTTTACCTTTTCTCCTTATGAATGAGGGATTAGTCCCCCAAAATTTTAAAAATAAAAACGAGTTACTCTGTGCACCCAAGTGTCGGTCAGAGTATATATGTCAACAATCACGGGCTCTATTACCTGGACGTCCCAGTATTTTTGAACCCCAAGAATTGGGTGGTTGTTGTAATTTATAATTAATTGGGTGGTTTTACAGAGGCGGTGGAAATGGAATGTTGCTTCCAAGTGTTTGTTGGTACCGTCGTCATTCTGGATATTAAGACAACATAATAGCAATGGCAAGTTCTCAGTCGACTCGCAGATTCTGCTGGGCATTTTGGCATGCCCGCTTTGACCCATGACAACAAAATTGATAGCAATAGGTCATTGTATGCAGTTTCTCTTACAATTTTGATTGTTGTGAATAGAAATCCATATCTCCAACAGGCCCAGAATCTATAGCCCAATCTGCTACAACTGTACAACACCTAGTAGTACAGTGGTGAATCAGATATCGGGCTTGCCGACATGGGGAATGAAATGCCTAACATAAATGTGTTAGCTGATGCATTGCAAGATACTATTGATAATCAGACTTCTCAAGAGTCTAGCGCTGGTTCTGTTGGTTCCAAGGTCAAGGATATGCCCCAAAGCCTTCAATAGAAGGTCCTAAAGATGATTTGGGCTTGGGGTCGAAAGAAGAAACAATGATACATAAGGATACTTTGGCTTCTACAATAGTTGATCAGCATGTTCAAGCCTTGAAATCTGAGGAGAATCCACAAAAATCAACACGTGACGTTGGTGTTCTAGATGTGTCAGTTGGCAAGACCATTGCTACAGTAGAGGAAAAGGAAAAACATATACGTACTCATGAAGGAGCAGTTGTTCCAGATGAAGAAGACACTAAATCAAAGCAGGGATTATCAGTGAATGAGGAGCTTTTATCCATTTACACTAGATTTGGTGAAAACTCCATAGCCAATACAATGGTCTTTGCTAAAGACTCATGTTTTAGTGATGTTGACTCAACTTTATGCCAAATGGATGATGAAAGGATCCTACTGGTCGACTTGTTTCATCTTGTCTCAAATAGCTTGTGGGATTGACATTTTACAAAAAGCTGAACATAATCCTGACTATCCACAGTTCACTCATTGTGAATTGGATCCATCATTTTTGTTAAGCCTTAACACTAGGCTCATCCCATTTTCAAATCACAATCTTGCCACAAGAACACTATATCAATCTGAAAAGCACTCAAGGCAAGCAATAGGATACTATGCAACAAATGAACATGGTAGATGTGACACAACTGCTCATCAGTTATTTTATCCTCAGAAACCTTTGTTTAAGACTATGTCATCTAAATGCCTCAATAAGGTGCAATTCTATAATGGTCAAAATGAAGTAGTTGTTGTCAATGTTCACTATGGATATAACCCGGAAGACTCTCTGGTCACTAACCATGCTTCAATAGACCATGGACTATTCCGATCAAGGCATTTTCATAGCTTCGTATCTGAGACAGAACGCGATGAAAATCGTTTTAACAATGCTTCTTCTTCAAGACTAGAAGTAGATTTTGGGAAGCCTCTAGCCGAAAATTTGAAAGTAGATAAGATTCATACAGATGGACTTCTGGACATTGACTCAGATTTCTTCAGTGGTGATATTTTGATTGGGAAGGTGGGTTCACAACCGTCTGATGCAAATCTCAGCCTTAAGTTAAATCACACCAAAAAAGGAAGGGTTGATCAGGTTGTTCTCGCAACTAATGATGATGGGAAAAAATTTCCAGGGTAATGCCTGTATCATCATCAGTAGCAACATTTCCAATGCATTAGGTTTCATCTTCTGCAACATTGACGACTCCTACTTCTCTGTCTAGTGCCCCAGGGTTTAATGCTTACTTTGTTCAGCAAAATCCATCACTGAAATCAGAAACTAAGCAAATGATTGAGTCTCCAACTCCAGTTCCACAGAATACAGAGAAAATTCAACGATCTTTGCCTCCTATTCCTATAGTAGATAGGCCCTCTTTTGATGGGTATAATTGGCAGAAGTATGGCCAGAAGCAGGTCAAGGGTAGTGAATATCCCCGTAGCTATTATAAATGTACTCATCCTAATTTCCCTGTGAAGAAAAAGGTTGAACAGTCTCACGATGGGCAGATAACTGAAATAGTTTACAAAGGAGAGCACAGTCATTTGAAACCTCAACCTACAAGACACCTGCCTATCGGTAGTACACATCACCTTAATGGCTTGGATGTAAGTGGGCGAGAGATGGAGTCCCCTAGAGGTGAAAAAAATGAGTACTTTGATGTGAATGCAGATCAATCCAGTCCAGGATTTTATGCAGATCTAGTCGGCAGGACTGAAAGGAAAAAAGACAAGAAAATGAAGGATTTTCTTGCTCCAGAATGGCCAAATCATGAGCCTCATGTTGTGGTGCAGACAAGCGACGCAGATACTCTGGAAGATGGTTTTCTTTGGCGAAAATATGGACAAAAATTGGTTAAGGGAAACCCTTACCCGAGGAGTTACTACAAGTGTACCAGCTTGAAATGCGTTGTGCGAAAACATGTGGAAAGGGCATCCGATGACCCTAAAGCTGTTATAAAAACTTACGAAGGAAAGCACAACCATGATCCACCTGTGGCAAGAAACAACAACCAAGGTGCCACATGCATTAGTTCCACGAGTCTGAGTGGAAATGGTGCTAATGCGGCATAGGAGAAACTAAGACACCTGGCAATGACAAAATCGACAAAGAGAAGTAGATCCATGATTTGAGGAAGATCCCGAATGATCATCTCCAGAATCTGAGGCAGTAGTTAGAGGGAGGTGGAAGAGATTTCCTATATTCTAGGCAGAGGTTTAAACAAGATTTCCCCCCAGTTGGAAGAGAATTCGTGACAACAAGAAGCAAACATGACAGATGGTCTATATTTCAAGCAAGATTGACCAACAAACTCAGCAATTCGAGACACCTATTCCAACCACTCTGTCTCAGCCGATTTTTATACGATTTGATTTGATTTTCTTTCCAAAAAACTAGAAAAATATGTATATTATTTGAACAAAGACTTGGTAATGGGAAACCATCTGTGACTGGTGGCGAGAGCATTGTAACTGTTATCTATTTTTAGAAAACAGAGGTATAGCTCGAATCTTGGAGGAATGATAGAAATTTTTGTATTTATGCATATGTAAAAGGCAGAACAGGGGTTCGACTGGGCTGAGTAGGAGAGGGTTCGAGCAGTGAAGTATTTTTTCTTGTTGGTTCGACCTGTGTGAGAGGTTTCGACCTGAATTTTTAATTTTCTTTGCTGGATCTGAGGGTTGTGCTTGGCCAGCAAACCTTTTTTGTAATCTTCAAATGATCTATCAGAAATGAGCATGTTGTTCAGAGGATTCCTATGTGGAGATGTTGGTGGTGTTTCTTGTCTTTGTTAAGTTTTTCCTGTTATCATTTTTCTTGTTTTCAATTCTTATTATCAGAAGAAGAGTAACAGAGAAGAACTTATTGTGAAATACTCTGCCTCTGAATCTTGTGATAATATTTATGTTTCTCCTCTAAAAAGCTAGTTTATGAATTCTTAATTGCTCATTTTCTCACTTTTTCCTCCCCTATTTCTTCCTAAGATCGACACCATCAAAAATTAATTCGATCCATCATTTCCACTACCTTGCCCTATGTAAGAGTTTTGTTTAGATCTGAGATAGAATCACATATTTAAGCGTAGACCCCATTTGCCCAATGGCCCTCCTTGCTGTCCTAAAATGACCATTTAAAAACCCCAACCCCATACTTTCATTACTTTTATAGCTAGCCTAACATCTGTCCTATTCCATACCAATTTAATTCAGAAAGAGAGATCCCTCTCCGAGTCTTGGAGGGCTAGATCCAAGACTCCAAGCGGTTCGAGGTTACCTCTGTGATTGCCTCCGCAGCCTTAGGCAAATTACAGAGCGCTAACACGTTCAACATTTGAAATCATAGAAATTATTCCTATGGCATAGATGGAAACCTGATGAGGAATAATGGTCCTTGTAGTCACATAAAACTTTGTTCACTATGTGACAATTGCAGGACACTCAGTGTGCATATTGAAGAAGGCTTTATATTGATTAAAGCGGGCACCCAGAGCATGGTATGGTAGGACCAACAATTTTATGATGATATTAGGATTTACAAACAATAGTGTAGATCCTAACCTTTACTTTAAATTTGTGGATGATGGTCTGGTAATACTATTGTTGTATGTGGATGACCTATTTCTAACATGTGTGGAAAAACTCATCTCAGAGTGTAAGAAAAAAAAAATTGGTTTTTGAGTTTGAGATGAAAGATCTTGGGATGATGCATTACTTTTTGGGTCCCAAGGTATAGTAGAGATAGGATGAGATATTTATTAATCAAGGGAAGTATACAGTAGAAATCCTCAAGAGGTTTGGGATGTTGGATTGCAAGGCAATGGTTACACCGATGGTATCAAATATGAAGTTGTTGTAGGATACGACTTCAAATACCATGGATGTTACTTTATATGGGGAGATGGTGGGTTCATAAATGAAATTGAAGAACACAAGACCGGATATTTTTTTTGTTGTGAACGCCCTAAGTCAATATATGGAGCAGCCCAAGTAGGTTCATTTGGTCGCAACAAAACATGTGATGAGGTACTTTAAGGGTACATTGGATTACGGTCTCAGGTATGTGGAAGACCATGAGTTCGGGTTATATGAATATTCAGATTCATATTGGGCCAACAATATTCCTTATCGAAAGAGTACTTTGTCATATTTCTTCAGTCTAGTCTCATGTATGGTCTCAAGGAGAAACATGAAGCAGTTGTGTGTATCACTTATTACGGTTGAGGGAGAGTATGTGGCAGCATGTGCAACAAGTCATGAAGCAATGTATGTAATTGACTTCGAAAATTGTTGAATATTGGACTGAATTTGACTTGTATGTAATACCTACAAGAAGAGGATGATGAGACTTGTTCTGGAGGACAAGTGATGAAGTCAGTAGGTTGAATATCTAGTTGATATTCAGTGCTTGAGAGGTATTCAAAAAATCAGTTCTAGAGGGATTTGGGTACTACACTATGGAGCAAGAGGCTCTACCAGATGTAGGAAGTAGTCATTTGTGGCGCTCAGTACAGCTGAAGCTGAGTATGTGGAATTATGTGCAACAAGTCATGAAGAAGTGTGGCTTCAAAAATTGCATACTATTCGACTGAATTTGACTTGTAGGTAAGACCTACAAGAATATGATGATGAGACTTTTTCTGGAGGAAAAGTGATGAAGTCACCAGGTTGAATATTCAATTAACATTCAGTGCTCGAGAGAGATATAGATGGTTAGTTCTAGAGGGAGATGGGTAGTACAGTAATGAGTAAGAGGCTCCATCAAATGCACGAAGCAGTCATCAGTGGCACTCATTATGAATGAAGAGGAGTATTTGGAAGGATGTGTTGTAGCAATGTGGCTTCAAGAACTATTGTCTGGGTTATTTGGTCTTGAACTGGAGGTGAACTTCATTTGGTGTCACAACTAGAGTTGCATGAAGTCATTAGAGAAACCTGTGGTATATGACATATGGAAGGATATCAAGATAAGATATTACTATATCAGTGATATGGTGCATAAGGGAGTAGTGAAGCTCTAGTTTTGTGACTACAGAGGGATCAAGTTGTGGATGTGTTTACCAAGTCATTCTCGAGGATGAATTTTGAGTACATCATGGACAAACTTGGTGTGGTCCTTCTTTGGAGGGAGTGTTATCATCCATTATGAAAAAGGGTTGGCACTGAGACATGTGAAACTCATCCAACATGAAAAAGGGTTGGCACTAAGACAGGTGGAACTCATCGAGCATGAAAAAGGGATGGAACTAAGTGTTCTCATCCAGCATGAAAAAGGGTTGGCACTGAGACAGGTGGAACTCATCCATCATGAAAAAGGGTTGGAATTGAGTGTTATCATCCAACATGAAAAAGGGTTGGCACTGAGACAGGTGGAACTCATCCAACATAATAAAGGGTTGTCATTGAGTGCTCTCATCTAGAATGAAAAAGGGCTAGCACTGAGACAAGTAAAAATCATACAGCAAGAAAAAAGGGCTAGAACTGAGATCAAGGGTGTACATGATTAGATATTGATCCATTGCAGGGTAGTGGATGTCCTAGGGACATGTTGTAGTTATTTAAAAACTACCCACAAGCCTTGGATGCATTGGCTATGAAGTCACAATGGTGCACATGATGAGGTATAAATGCATTGTGAGGTAATGGATGTCATCGTGACATGTTGAATCTATTTGAGAGCTACCCATGGGTAATCTTCAAAGGTAATCTTGGCATAATGTAGAATTTCTCCTTCGTTGAGAGGGAGTGTGATGTTTGAGTAACATCGGAAAGACATTCTAATAGATCAATAATTAATAATATGATTATTAATTATCAAACAATATTAGTAATTATAATATTATTAATGTAATAATATATTTATAATATAATGTATAAATATAAATTATATTTATATTATATGTATAATATAATATAAAGTATAAATATATTTATTAGGAGGCATCTCTTCATGAATGGTCACCATATATTCTTTATATATAGAACAATCACCATTGTAATAACATATTCATTCATATACAATATCATCTCTGATGAAAATTCAACATAAATATTTATAGAATTTAACTTTTATAAAAAGATATATATTTACAATACTTTGAATCACAATTTTAAAAAGATTTAATATAAATGTTTTAATAAGGTTACTTTGGTATATATCTTGTTTTATATACTAATTAGTGATAGGTACATATTATATAATCTCTATGTTAGGTTTATGAAAAGGAAGAAAGCTTCTTGACTTCAATATTTTGAAAATTAGATTGGGTGTGAAAATGTAGATTTTTTTTTAGGTTTTGTTTTAGTAATTGAAATGGTGTTTTATATCCTCTTTTATATACTAATTATTGAAAGGTACATATTATAAAATCTATAGTGTTATGTTTCGGCAATGGAATAAATCTTTTCAACTTCAATATTTTGAAAATTAGATTGGGTGTGAAAATGTAGATTTTTTTTTTAAGGTTTTTGTTTTAGTAATTGAAATATCCTAATTATTGAAAGGTACATATTATAAAATATCTACTGTTATGTTTCGGCAATGGAATAAATCTTCTCAACTTCAATATTTTGAAAATTAGATTGGGTGTGAAAATGTAGATATTTTCTGTTATGTTTCGGCAATGGAATAAATCTTTTCAACTTCAATATTTTGAAAATTAGATTGGGTGTGAAAATGTAGATATTTTTTTTAAGGTTTTTGTTTTAGTAATCGAAATGTTGTTTTAGAATTGATTAAAAGACTATGTTTTTCATTGTGTAAAAGAAATAAAATACTTTTACTTTTTCATAATAGAAAAAACATTTATATTAGTAAATATAAAATATGTCTTTTTTCATATCAATATAATACTGTGGCCATGCTCCAAACAGGTTTATCTGTTTGTAATCCTATCCAACATTATTCATACTGTTGAAATATCAAAACTATATCCAGAATAATAAAAAAAATTATGACCTCCTTATGTTTCTACTTTACAAAATTCCAAATTACATAGAATCCTATAGGTTGATATTAATTCTTTCATATAGTTCTTGTTGTCCATCTATAACCCGTGAGCAAAATAAATCTCCTTCCTCTAAAAACAATGCTTCTTTAGAGAGTTGGTCCTCAGTTTGGTTGTAATTTCTATATATATGCTAGGTTTTGACTTGTTAGAATTGGTTGCTCATCGATCTAATCTTTGACATCCAGGGTTGCAGAGATATCACTTGAAAATTATTATCATTAATAAACCAATCGATAATAACCTTAGAGTCGCCCATCAATAATAACCTTGGTACTTGTTTAAAATAAGTAAAAAATAATAGTAACCAGGGTGCCATCAATTCCCCTTTTGAATTTGCTCCTTTTCCACAATTTAATTTTAGTTTAAAAGTGTCCATTAATGGACATTTTTGCAAGGCTCCAGCCCCACACTTTGAGCCTCTATCATGTGAATCCCCATCGAAAAATCCTACTGCCCAGATCCAGTCCAATGCAGGAGGTCTATCAATCCTTTTGCGACATATATCCTATGTAAGTTTTTGTTCCCCCAAGTCCTTTAAAATGAAGTTACATACTCTAAAAGGGATTTTTTGTTTATCCTCAAAATTCAATAGATTCCTATGCTTCCAAACCTCCCAACTAATAAAACAAGGGATTTCATTCCAGTTATCCTTCCTCTTTGACCAATTAAGAAGATTGTTTTCAAAAGGTCCTCCTTTCCAATTATTGGCCAATTTTAGTTCCTTAGAGATAATCTGCCAGATATGTTTTATCAAACTACAATCCTAAAATAAATGTATCATAGATTCTTCACTTTCCTTGCATAGAACACACATGCTAGGACCCTGAAAGCCTCTTTTTAACAAGTTATCCCAGGTAAGTATTCTCTCTTCCATCAATAACTAGACAAACAATTTTACTTTTAGTGATAGTTGCCACTTCCAGATCTTAGAGTACCAGAATTTTGTCTCTACTCCCATTTGGATGTTACTATGACCTTGTTTGGATGTTACTTGACCTTGTTTGGTATCACAAGACCACAATAGCCTATCTTTCTCATCATTTAATTCAATTCCATCACTTACCAACACTTTTGTATAATTTGTCCATTCATCTTTTTGAGCTCCTTCCATGCCTAAAGCTTCATCTTTTTTCCACCTTTAAAGGTTAATACCTTTTTGTGCATGTGTCCATGAATGAGAAAAACAAGTAATCCCTTGTTCTTTTAACATCAATAAAAGATTCTCAAATAATTTATAGAAAAGTGTGGGACTTGCCAATTGGGATGGAACGTCTTACCATTTTATTGGCGTTAATGATATATTGAGTTTATTATGAATAAATTATTTAAACAACGTTAAGTGTTGTTGATCTAGCATAAATAAATAATAATTTTATTTAATATTTAATAATTTAATAGTTATTTATTAATAATATTCATTATGCTTAATATTAATGTAAATTAATTTATTTAATTTTTAAATGTCCAATACAATACTGAATTTAATCGTATTATAAATTTAAGCAAAATAAATATATTTAATAATTTTATTATCTAAAAATTAATTATCGTATAATCATTAAATTGTCCAATCACTTGTGAATGTATATTAGTTGTATTGAAATAATGTTTTTTTATCACACTATGAAGTTAATCTTAGCATTATCTCCAATATTAATGAACTATGCTCTTTCCAAAAGCTATAATATGTAATATTAATGAACCATGCTCTCTAAAAGTTCTAAGATTGATTTATTTAGTACATAAATAATTAGTAGATTATATACAATCAAATTTTATTAAAATTTATCTTAATTATATTTTGGTTTTGTATTTTAAGAAGGAAGAATCAAAATATTTGAATATAATTTAAAAAATATAATTTTTAATGGAATGGATATTGATGATGAAGAAGTTTATATTTGATGATGAAGAATTTTATGTTAGAAATATTTTGAAAATGTTTTTTATTTGAATATTGTTTTAATAGATTGGATATTGATGATGATAAATTTTATATTAGAAATATTTTGGATATCTTCAAATTTTAAGGGAGATAGAATATGAATGGAGGAGTTCCTTATCTCACAAACAAGAGATTCTCATACATCAATTTGTTGTTTGTCTTAGCATAACCTTAAAATTATATTATTATTATTATAAAACAATTCTCTATACTATATATCATTAACTTTAATTATTTACAATTAACTTAAAAATGATTAAAAGATCACTACTTAAAATTAATAAGCAATATTATTAATTGACTAATTGATATTCTGTTTATTGATATTGTGTTTGTGAAATTATATGTATATCCCATGCTTCTTTATTTGTATGTGTGGTATTATGATTTGATGTCTTAAATACCTCTTTTTAAGCATTGTTGTTGATGAATAAGGTTAATTAATTTACATGTGTTGATATTATGTTAAAGGAATTATATGTATATCCTATGCTTAATTATATGTATATCTATGATATTATGTAGTATGATGTGATGTTTTAAATATTTCTTTTTGAACCATTGGTGTTGATGAATAATGTTAATTTATTTATATGAGTAAGGGATGATTATTTAAAATATATTTTTATTTAAATATGTTTTATTTATATTTTGGTTTTATTTTTTAAGTGTAATAAAAATATTTGAATGTTTGATGATGATGATGGTGGTGGTGATGGTGATGGTGATGGTGATGATGATGAACGTTAGTGAGACCAAAATTGGTCTATCAAGAAAAGTAAAAGATTGCTTGGATTTCTTTAAAATGTTATTTCTATGGTTGAAAAGCATTAAGAGAAGCATTCCAAGATCACTGAAGTTTTGATAACTTAGAAGATTCAAAAGGTTGATATTGTGACAAATATTTTGAAATTGGGATCTAATTTGAGCACCGTAGGAGAAAGCATTTTTCATCTTCAACCTTGTTGGTGTCACAAAGGTGACATATTCTTTCTTACCATGGTCTTTTGGGGATTTCCCAAAGCATATATGGCTCATGATAATTAGTTATTATTTTAGCAATATTGGTTCTCTTCTTACTTTTAATCTTCAATGTTAGAATTAACCACCTCCTTATAATATTTTAGTTTTATTTTATCCTCTAATTCTGTATCATGCCATAGATTATCTTTAAATTTAATGTGAACAATATTTTTAATATTATTACATAAATATTTTAGTTTTTGAATATATATTAATTTTGTTGTGATATTTTTTTTTTTATGAAACTTTATTTTTTACATATCTCTAATATTAATGAATCATGCTCTCTCTTAATTTAATATTAATTAATCATGCTTTCTCAAAACATTATAATATAATTTTATTTAGTATATAATAATTAATAAATTATTTTATTAAATTATAAAAAATTAAATTAAATTAGTTATAAAAATAATTATTATTAAAATTTATTTTAATTATATTTTAGTTTTTTTTAATGTATGATTAAAATATTTGAATCTAAATTAAAAAAAACAATGTTTTTAATAAAATTAAAATTATTATTGATTAAATTTATACAAAACAATTCCTTTAAATATCTCCTCACAATATCTCATTAACATTAACTTGTTTTTAAAAAAATGATTACTTAAAACTAACTTGTATATGTAAGGGATGACTACCTAAATTTAACAAATATCATTATTTGACATGTAACTTATTAATATTATCTTCACTTATAAATTATTAATATTATCTTGGTTTACTTGTGTTGATATGCTATGCTTCTTTACTCTACATATGTGATCTGGTTGTATGTTTTAATGCCTCATTTTGAAATAACTTATTAATATTATGTTCACTTATAACTTATTAATATTACTTGTATATGTAAGGGATGACTACCTAAATTTAACAAATATCATTATTTGACATGTAACTTATTAATATTATCTTCACTTATAACTTATTAATATTATCTTGGTTTACTTGTGTTGATATGTTATGCTTCTTTACTCTACATATGTGATCTGGTTGTATGTTTTAATGCCTCATTTTGAAATAACTTATTAATATTATGTTCACTTATAACTTATTAATATTATTTTAGTTTGCTTGTGTTGATATGCTATTTTTGTTTTGTATAACTTATTTATACAAAACAATTCCTTACAATATCTCCTTACAATATTTAATTTGTTTTTAAAGAAATAATTACTTAAAATTAACTTGTATGTGTAAGGGATGACTACCTAAATTTAACAATTGTAACTTATTAATATTATCTTAACTTATAACTTATTAATATTATCTTGATTTACTTGTGTTGATATGCTATGCTTCTTTACTCTACATATGTGATATGGTTGTATGTTTTAATGCCTCATTTTGAAATAACTTATTAATATTATCTTCACTTATAATTTATTAATATTAATAAATTTAACAATTGTAACTTATTAATATTATCTTAACTTATAACTTATTAATATTATCTTGATTTACTTGTGTTGATATGCTATGCTTTTTTACTCTACATATGTGATCTGGTTGTATGTTTTAATGCCTCATTTTGAAGTAACTTATTAATATTATCTTCACTTATAACTTATTAATATTATTTTTGTTTGCTTGTGTTAATATGCTATTCTTCTTTACTCTACATATGTGATCCTATGATTGTATGTTTTAATGCCTCACTTTGAAGTAACTTATTAATATTATCTTCACTTATAACTTTTTAATATTATCTTGGTTTACTTACTTGTGTTGATATGCTTTCTTCTTTACTCTAGATATGTAATCGTATGGTTATATGTTTTAATGCTTCATTTTGAAACAATGTTGTTATTTTACTACTTTGTGAATAATATATAACAATAAATATATAACAAATTTAATGTTTATAATATATTATTATTAAAATCATCTCGTTATATGTTTTAATGCTTCATTTTGAAACAATGTTATTTTACTACTGTGTGAATAATACATAACAAATTTAATGTTTGTAATATAATATTATTAAAATCATTGTGTACATTTATGAATTCTTGAAATGGATGATTGAATAGTTTAATTGTAGTACTTATTTAATATTATAAATATAATTTAATATTTTGAAGTTGCAAAAAGAACTTATGATTATATGTTTTAATGTTTCATTTTGAAACAATTTTATTTTACTACTTTGTAAATAATATATAACATAATTTAATATTTGTAATATAATATTATTGAAATAAGATATTTTTTATTTATATTAGTGTACATTTATGAATTCTTGTAATGGATGATTGAATAGTTTAATTGTAGTAGTAATTTAATATTATAAATATTATTTAATATTTTGAAGTTCCAAAAAGAAGGGAGAGAGGCATTTCTGTTCTTTCATTAATCAATCAATTAACATTGAGTTAATTAATTGTGATTATCAATGGTTGATTAATGTTAACTATAATAAAGTATTTATATATAAAAATACGACTTATGTCAACTTGCTATGTTTTTCAATGGTTATGTTGAATTCCAACATTTATCAAGAGTTATGTTTAATTGCGACATTTCTCAAGGGTTATATTCGTTTATGACATTTATTAAATGTTAGGTTACTTTATAACATTCTTCCTCATGCTTAATTTTTGTTGAGTTGCTACATTTCTCAATGATTATGGTTTCATTGCGACATTAATTAAGAGTGATGTCACATTCTTCAAATATTATGTGTCATTTTAACATTTATTCGAGATTATCAATAATGATATTATTTTATAATATATATTAAATATACACTTATCATCATTTATAAACAGATTAATATTATTAATATGATTGTTACTAGTTTATAAATGAATTTCATTTATATTTATTCTTCAATTAATGTACAATGTAATTTAAGTAAAAGAGATTTCAATATAATCTCAAAATTTCAATATAATATTTAAACAACATAGAGAAATAAAACGTTTGCACTTCAATTTTTTTTAACATTATTAATTTAAAAGTTAACATGAAAATATTTTTGATGTTTTGCCTCTAAAAGACATGTGAATGTAGTGAAAAATGGCTCGTTTCTTTCATAGGCGTAACACATGGCACGAGGCATTGCCATGTAAGGAGAGTTTTTGTGTACTCAACACATGGGTGGTATTTTTTCTAACGAAATTTTGAAGTGTAATACTTGAAACAAAGAAATAAATCCTTTATAGGAATGGAAATGTACTCTTTCCATGATGAAGTAGTTTTTTTTTTCACGCGGAAAAAATAGTTCCACTATTATTCTATTATGAATTAAGTGAAGCTTTCAAATACATATGGATCATAAGTTTAATGGTCTCATCATATTACAAAAAGACTATAATCAGTTTTATTTCTATTCCTCATTCCTTCATACTTTAAAGTGATTACAAAACATATATTAAGATAATTACAAAATCATAACAAAATTGTTTCCAACTATAAAGATATGTCTTTAAAATATGTTGTAGCTATCTGTTGTTACTACATCCCCTTCTACAGTGTCTTCATAAAAGATTCATCCAGTAGGTTGCTTCAAATCCTTCTTTGATAAAGTGTCTTCTTTTGAGTTGAATTTCCTCTGAACATGCTTAAATTTGATTGCATCAAATTTGTCTTTTAATCTCCCGATCTTGTCCTTCCAAGAATTAAGATATAGCAGGTTCAAACTTGATTTTGCATTAATCCAGTCAATAGCCACCTTTGAGTCTCTCTAGCTACCATCAACTTTTTAATGGATAATCTAGAAGCAAAAAGTAAAAGACCCCATAAAATTCAATAATTGTGCTTTCATGTTGGACTAGTTTATTATAAGAATAAATTGTCTACTAAATTTAGGGAGAAAGATAGTTAATGATTATTTTAATATTAAAGAATTATTGGAAAATAATTTTGTGCTCACAATATTTGTCACACATTAGAGAAATTATTATTATTATTATTATTATGTGTGGTGGAAAATTTAACAAGGAGATTCAAGTAAGTAATTTTGTTATCATGTAGGACGAGGTTACTTAACTAAAAAGAAAACGTACAAATTTTTAGTCAATTACAACTACGAACAAATCAACTTTGTTATGAGTAATTTGAACAAGAAGTGAGAAAAAGTCCCTAATTTAATTGGTTAATTAGGCATAATCAATAATGAACAATAAATTCAAGAGAAAACCAAAGGATCACATGTAAGACCAATACCAAACCTTATATTATGAAATATTGTAAGACAAATAATAACAACATTACAATCCAACATTGAAACATAGATCATGGTGGGAAAAATAGTATCATTAACTCCAAATAAGGAAACCTGGGCTCACAATGGATTTAAGATGTGTAACGACCCTTCGTTATGCCTAAGAAAAAGTGAAGCACAATAGGTAATTTTTTTTAAGGAATTACAAGCGTCTCGTCATCATAATCAAATAACATCGCAACCGACTGATCAAAATATTTAATAACGACATAAAATAACACATCATCATAATGAATAACAACACATAATCAACAAGCATCATGAATGGCAACACAAGATCAACTCATCATGATCAACTGGAATCATCAAATACTTTTAATCACTCAACTCATCATGTAAATATAGTCATTAGATAACACAAGGATAACATGAGATAACATAACGATAACATGAATATAACATCAAGATGACATAAATATACCAGCCGCCCAACCTACCCTCCAAGGTTAGGACCTCTAGGACACATAAGCAACGCTCAAGCCCATGATCCAATTTATTTTGACCATTTAACGTCTCAAGGATGATGACTATTCTGAGGAACAAGGAGGTGTCTAATTCCCATAGCCCAACATAAACCACAATCCAAACTAGCTCATGAATCTCATCTAATCATAAATTATTCATCATAGTGCAAATAATAATCTACTCTACTTAATAAATCTTCAAGCAACATTGAGTGTAAATGAGGAAGAGGATTTTACATAAAGAATAATATCCCAAAGAGCATAAATAAATCATATTCTTGTGTAACTCAACTATGCATCTTCATATTAAGGAATATCTTCTAATAATATATATCAAGAATCTAAAGGCTAAAATCATATATACATTTGCAAGGAACCACAAGAAGATCAATATTCTTAAGAACTACATTAAATTTAGATGCTACCTTTCATTATGAATCCAAATTATAAAACTAATAAACATCAATCATAATATGAATTCATAAGAAGTCTACTTCTGGCATAACCATTTAAAATAACTAAGGGGTTCAATCATAGCAAGCAATATGGAAGGATTCCAAGACTACCTTGCATTTCCATTGCCAGAAACTATAAGAATTCAACCCATAATTAAGAATGAGATAAGATAAATTAAATGTTATCTTGCATATCCATATATGAGGACAATTAAAGAAGATGAAGTTTTATTTTAACAATTAAATAAAGAACCCGATGTTGACTTGTAAACCCAATTAAAAGAACCAAGGGAAGATCCAACAATAATATAAGAATCCAATGTCAACTTGCAATTCCATTCAAAGGTATTAAGGAAGACTAAATCTTATTTCAAACATATGTAAGAATGCAATTGCTATCTTAAAAATTCATTGGTGGCGTTAAGGTAAGACCAACCGTAAGTAAGTAACATATAGAATTCAACTACCTATGTATCCATTTAAGAATTAAGAAAATAAAGTCTTATTAAACCATAAATAAGCACTCACCTGCTAACTTATAAATTCATTAAAGGTTTAGGAAGACAGATCTTAATTCACCATAGATAATTAAGATCCAAAGGCTAAATCACAAATCGAAATTAAGGAACAAGAAGGAGTCCCAGAATCTATCCCAGCCCCAGATCGAGTGCGCAGAAAAATCAAAAAAATTGTTCCATACCTCAATCTGACCCTCCATCCAACACTTAATCTGGTCCTCCATCCGACACTTAATTCAATCCTCCATCCGACACTTAATATTTGATAATTTAAATTAATTTTAAGTTCAACAAAAATGATTTTTATTAATAGTATAGCTTAGAGAAAGGGACAATAACTGATGTAGGGTTTGTCAAGAAGTGGCAACGATAGGTAAGAGGTGAGTGAACATGTATACATCCATCTAATATAAAAATTCAACTCACCCTTATTGGTGTTAACTCTACTATGTTACCACTATTTGAACACGTGGAAAATCAAAGCAAAAACAGTTAAATTGAAATGGGAAAACCAGACACGGTCATGTTTAATATAATGTAATTTCAAGAGATAAATTTTTCATACGGAACTTAATCCAATACCTGATATGTCCCTTGATCTGAACCTTGACCCGACCCTTGATCTGGACCTTGAAATGACAAAATTATGAAAGATTAAAACTTAAATTTAATGGAAACGAATAGAGTTCGGGAATGATTAAGATTAAGGAATGGTCATTAAATTAACTACATATGTACTCAAGAAATTCATTTATTTTGTGTAGCCTCAATATCATTTTCGAATTTAAATCCTATCATATAAGATCTTTTTAAAAAAAATCACTCTTCAAATTGTAGATGTCGCATTGCTAGAACAATCAATAATATTAACTACCAGACTTCAACCTCCTACATTGAACCAATAGAACACCATAATTGAGGTTTATAAATAAAAAATCAAATGTCCAGGAAGAGGAAAATCTATCACTCAATTGGTAAATTATGGGTTATTCAAAGGATGACAATGAACTCAGAATTTAAAATTCAGACCACCTCCATAGTGAAATATGTGTTAGCTACATATTTGTTTTGGGTAACTGATTGGTCAAGACAATAAACTTTAAATTATAAATAGTAATAAAGGTAGTGAACATAAGGAGATTCGATGTTCTAAGAAGTGGAAGAAATTGACTACTCACACTTAATCATTTTGCATTTTGTTTTGAAGTTAAATTTGTTTTATGAAAATAGGGTAGCATCTAAACACAATGATCAAAATATTTTCCAAATTCCATTACCGAAAATTTTGCAGCGATAAATATCTCACACTGTGGAATGATTGACAACAATCAAAGGAACTCTAAATTGGTACCATTGTTTCAATTAGCAGTGGTTATAGAGCCTCAACGAAATTCTTATTCCATGAAAAAATTTAACCATTACACAAGGAAAATGAATCTACCAATTCGATTTGAGAAAGAGGTTTAACAAAAAAATAATTAAAAGTTCTGACAACACCGTAAACAAAGTTTTGTTCCCAGAAATTGAAATCTGAATCATTAATCACAAGGGTTATTCATTTCTTCAAGGTTTTTTCCCAAACACAACCATATAAATACACAATCTTCTCCACATGCAGCATGATACATTTCTGAATAAATCACATCAATAAAAATAATAAATTAATTAAAACTCTGAAATGCAAACATTGGCAGCAACTAAGAAATTAACATATTTTATGTATATATCCTGAAAGCCATTAATCATTTTGAGAAATCAAGATAACGAAAATTTTCAGAAATTTATCTCCTAGATTTCAATAAAATCTTTTAAGGACTTGTCGAATCAAGTTTATAAATACAATCAGTTTATGGAGAAATTACAAGAACTCTATTATATAGATTAAAACTTAATACAATTTCAAATCTTAGAATAATAGTACCATAACTGACGATGAAAGAATCTAAAGATGTTCTTCAGTAATGGCGCTCCTTCCAGCTCCCCACTTGCTAGCTGTGAATACTTCACTGGTACTTCCCAACCAACGCTAGGGGTTCTCTTCTTCCCCCTTAGCCCCTCGAGCCACAAAGAGGCCACACAAAAACACAACCAGAATACTCTAACTCCTAGCTCACCTCACATGGTAGATCTACCACTCTCTCACTCGAGCTGGGTATCCTAACTCTGGCAAGTAAAACCAATCAATTTTTTTGTAGCATAACCTTACTCTTACTCGTCATGATCCATTCCTCCTCATCGATTTCCTTTAGAGAATTTTTCTTAGTGACAACTTTCCATTTGCACATTTAATTCATTTTTAATAATTTAATTAGGAATTATTTCCCCTGTGCACTTGTCACTCATTCCATTGGTTGCACCAATAAATCCACCATTTAATTTAATTAAATGTCAATTTCCCTCACTCATCCTAAAAGCGCTCCTAAAAATAATCCTATCTATCCCTTTATTCCATTTGTTACCCTTTTAGTGGTTGACTCTTTTCTAAAACTTAGTTGTGTTTAATTTAGGAAAGTTCTTCAGTTAGAATAGACTAGATACCTTTCTATGCTTACACATTTATGCTTTATTCCTTTCTCAAATAAAATTCTAATTTAGTATTTACTCGCACAAGTGTATTAATCATTCCTTGGGATTTATTTTTATTTTCATTTATTCTTAATTTGATTTATTTCATCCCCTCATCATTTAATTCAAAAATTTTAGTACTTAGTCTTCTCACTAACTTAGACTTAGGTTTAGTTAAATATTTATTTGCAAACGCCTAGACCCTTAGGGATTATGCTTAATAAATTCATCCTTTAGTTAGTTAATTAATTAATTAATTAATTCAGCATGTGCTCAAGGTTTTAAGGTTTAACATTCGCTTACGTTTTCTAGGCCACATAGGTGCATTGACTCATATTTTTATACCGCGATGTGCCCTTCAAGAATCACTCTGTGCTCCAAGGGTGCCACTCACCTTTAATTCAAACTTTAATTACGTGACATGCCCTTCAAGACGCACTACATGCTCCAAGGGTTCCACTCTCCTTTGACTAGTTTTGGTATTTTTCTAACCCTTGGAGGCAATACTCTATTAAGGCGACCTTGTGAGATACTAAGGGCCTCTAAGGAATAAGGAACCTGCCTTATTATGCACCCTTTAGAATATTCATGAGAAATTGTCTCAGTATTCCCTCACAACATCGTGGATCTCTCGAACTAGGTAATTGTTATCCTACAATTCAAGCCACGATGAGAGTGCTAGTAGGCTATGGTAGAGATGTTGCCACACCTCTCCCTCAATATATGTTTGTTGTGCATGGCCCCTTTACTCCTTGTGTGAGTCTGATTATGAATAAATCATCATCCTACATGTAACAAACCTCCTTGTTACGACAACATCTCTTTAGCAGGTGCAAATTTATTTTTTTTGGGTGTGTGTGTGCATGTACAAAGGAACAAACACACTTGACTCTACGTTGCCACCCTACAACCAACAAGAATAAACCAAGAGGTTCACAACAAGATTACTAAAGGCGCACAACGAGTAACTGCAAGTAATAAAATACCATAGACATAAGGCGCATGACGCAAACGTTTAATGACACACTGGGTTATGCACAACACGATCACAGAAGGAAGAATCCATAGTAGTAGAGTTTACTATTTATGCACAGGAAAGCAGGGCGTTTAATCTTAGTTCTCTGCTCCGGAGAGAGAGAAGGTCAGATAGGCTCTTGGTCGACTGCTCAGGTAGAAACTAGTAATCTCCGTCAGGTGTGTCGCAAGAGTGGAAACCCTTCTTTTAAAGGGCCCGAGACTCTTGATACGACATTGGATTCTTTACACAAAAACAAACACACACACAGACTTATATACTAAGTCTACCTGGAGGTGTCTACATCCCGATCGACACAACTGACCACGCAATGCAAGGCAACCAAGTACTACAAAATCAAAGGGCAACCACGACCTCTATGGGAGGCGTAAGTCAAAAGGACCTAGACAACGACCAACTGAAATTAAGACAAGGCCTCGACTATGACTTCACGTTGATTAATTACAGACCACTTACTCCAGTTAAGATTTCACAAATCAACGACTACATTAAGCATAAGGTAATCCCAATAAGTCCCAAATCCCCATTATTAAGTCTTGAAATCTTATTACACTTGGTTCAAGCATTACAATCACATGTTATTCTATCAGTCAAGACGGTAATAGAAACACCATGAATCAATACCCATAGCACCTTTATATCTCATTGACTGACCATAATAACAATCGCATTCCATTGAGGTGTTAACCTTAGTACATAAACTACGATATCATTATCATAATTGATGAACATGTTAGCATTACATTACCGTAAAGTGGTGACCACCTTAGCATTAACCTTGCCAAGGATATTAGCATTGACCTAAACATCATACTACCTTGTCATTACAAAAGCATTCAACTACATATTGCTTAACCAAATCATGACATTAATTACGACACCTTCAGTGACAGTACTGTCAGATCACCATATATTTCTAGATTAAAATGACAACACCCTAATAGTTCTATAACCATTTAGCATAAACACTTAAACGTTCATTCCACTATGATTACCCCGAAACAATTACGCTAACATTAACCTTACCCTAGCGTTAGCATGAAGCCTTTTTTTACCTTACCTGATATCCACTTTACCCCTTTTATGTTACCTAAACCTTGAAATTAATTTACCATGTCCAACATTTGATTTATTGCCAACAAATGAACTGCAATATCCTTCACCAAGAAATCGCCAGAACGTTACCCTAATCCTAACCATAACATCATTCAACATAATGCTATAAAATAATGTGATATAATTAATAATGCTATAAAATAATGTGGGATAATTACCTCTTACATTATAATTTATTCATTTCACTAACTCCATTCATTACAATAACTTCATTACAGGGATCTTTTCTTTTCTTTGGGCAAGTAAACGTTTTGCATAAAAAGAGACTTCAATAGTAATACTTGGAGAACTTGATATTAAAACATAGTTATAAGGTGTAAATTTAAAATTAAATAATTAATTGGAAGTGACTTGATAATAATTGAGTGAGAGGGTATCCCAGAAGTTGTCATTAAATAAACCAACAAATACAAGAGAATGTTTAACCTTCATAAGGAAAAGGGTCAAGTTTAATTTTATGTCATAATTTGAAAAACCAAAAAGCACTAGGTTTTAAAATTAATAAATCAATAAATCACTAAGAACTAAAAATCACTTTTGCATATAATAAATCAAATCTGTGGGATCAAGAATTACATGACATTTATGCAGTGCGGAGATAAAGATTCAGTCAAATGAAATGCGTTGTTTTCGGAGTTTTGGTGGAAGCCATAGTTTCATTTGGATTATCGGGTTTAGTTCATGATTTCTTGATATGAGTTGAGTTTTGGTGGAATTCATACATCCATTTCACTCAAGGTTAGTTCAGGGCTCCAAGTCACTTCAATAGTTAGTTTTCATGGGGTTTTCAATAGACTACGGTGACAATCTACAAGCAATAAGGCGACTAAGCGACCCATTGACATATATCACAAAGTTTTCCATAGAATTTATCATAGGTTGTATTTCCCATTAGTTTATTCCTGATCCTAACCTCGTAAGGATGCGCCAAAGTACCCAACCACACAAAAAGGAAAAAACCCAGGCATCTGACAACTGGCGGGAGGCGTCGCTGTCTAGCACGCTAACACTGCAGAATGGTAAAAGCCTTACCAGATGATCACTAAAGCCGTGGCATTGACTAAGGAAGATGTTAGAGATGGTTTGGCACTTATATTTAGGTAGAAACAGATCTATTGATACATCGTGGCCCTCGTTACTCACTGTGTGCAATTAACGACTGCATACATGGATGGTGAGGGAACCAGACGTAAAGGATTGATAAAACTCAACAAGTCAGAGGCTCGCCGTTTACAGATTTAAACTTGGTTATATACACAGGCTCAAGTGCCATTAAAGTTAGGTGAAAAATAGCACGGTTTCCTGGTTCAATAATCGCTCAGCTAAAGGCATATGGTTATACGCAGTAGCTATGGTTATATAAATACGCCCAGGTAAGATTTTAGGTAGTTTTTTTTGTTTTGTTTTTGCAACAACTGCAGAGGCCGAGAAGGGAATTGCCCCCCATCAAAGAAAATGCCCACAGTAAATACCCCAACAGAAAAATAAAAGAAATGCCCCCGGTAGTATAAGAACGCCCAGGGAAAAGTAAAAACTTCCCAAACTCCTAGGGAAATGATTCACCCACAGAGGCTGAATTCCAGCAATAGTATAAACGCCCTAGTCACCAATAGAGGCACCCACAGTAAAGAATCAGTCCACAACAATTTGCAAAAACCCCACAGAAAGGTAGAACGCCCACATCAGGGTAAAAACACCATGGCTAAATGGGTAAAAACCCCCACTGTGATTTTAAACGCCCATAGAAGATTCCCCGCCCACGGAAAAATGTAAAAACACCAAGGCAAGGTAAAACGCCCAGGGAAATGTAAATACGCAGACAAGCAACAACAGCGAATAAGAAATATTTATGACTATATCCCAATTTTAACTGCCAAGGAACAGAAGTGAAACAACCATTAATCCAGTCACAACCAATATTATGATACTATAGAAGATCATAATGCGTCCTATTCTACCAATTTACAAACAACCATACCATTGCCTTATAGCCGTCACGATGATGTCTGCGCTCCATGCCGCTCCTGCTCTGTGCTGCTCCCGCTCGCCGACCGTAGAGACTACACCAGTACCTCCCAGCCAAACGCTAGGGGTACTCTGCTTCCCCCTTAGCCCCTCGAGCCACAAAGGGGCCACACACAGTCCAAATAGTAACCTATCTTCCCAGCTCGCCTCCCAGGCTGAGCTACCACTCTAATCCCAGTTGGGAAAGTCCCAACTCCTCACAAGCAATCTGTCCAGTTTTCAGTTTTGGCAGCATAACAATACCTAATAGCTCCTCTTTTTTTTCTCCC
>ML795888.1:186193-305387 GCA_009831015.1 Picea engelmannii
TCCCCCTTTTTTTTTTAAAGGAAACTCAAAAAGGTAAAAGCGCTAAGCATCTTTTCATTTTATTTTTTTAAATTCATATATATATTTTTTATACTACGGCTTGTTAAATAATTTTATTACTATTGGTTCAATCTGAGTTTATGTATGATTTTTAAGGAATATAGTTTAATCCCTTAAGCATTCAATTTATTCACTAAAGGTTATGTGTTCTGTCAATCAAAACTATGGCCTTTGGTATTCGTTTATTTATGAATTAGTTTAATTTTTGAAAAACTATTGCGTTCATAAGGGAGTTATGTTTTCAATAAGTTAATGAACTCTCATTGGAGGTTGCGGTTAAGGAAGGAGAGGCCTTCAATGAAATTTATTGTCTGAGTTAACTAAAACGTATCTGTTGATATATTGGTTGTAGTTGGAGGAAGTTAACACTAATGAATCCAAGAACTAGAGCTCAGGTACATTCTAAAAATTGTATTCTCCTTTCACTGCATTGAGGTGCGAACTCTAGCCTAAAATCTCATAATGATGTTTTGCTTAGTTATTTTAATGGTTGTTATGGTTAATTGTTATTACTAATGATATTTGGGTATAGGATTAGGTCAAGATTCATAGGAGCTATTCATTTAGAATTAGGGTTAGGCTCTTTTTAGAGTTAGAGTTAGGGTCTTTTTCCTTAAGGTTAAATGAAATTTTTATCTTAGAGAAGTTTTTTTTTTTACTTAGGTTTAGAATTTGAACTGGACGACGATTAGTTTAGTGGTGTCGTTTTAAGAATTTATTAAGGAGTTACTGTCTTAGGGATAATTAGGTTTGTTTCCTTCATCCACATCAATGCGATGTGCCCATCAGGACGCACCACGTGCTCCAAGGGTGCCACTCGCCTCGTTCATTTCCTTTACGCGACGTTCCCTTCAGGATGCACCACGTGCTCCAAGGGTGCCACTCGCTTCTTGTGTTTCTTTTGTGCAACGTGCCCTTCAGGATGCACCACGTGCTCCAAGGGTGCCACTCGCCAACTGGACTGATTGGTAGACATCTATAACCCCTGGAGTCAACACTCTGCCAGGTGAACTTGTGGGAGACTAAGGGTTCTAAGGAATAAGGCCCCCGCCTTATTGTGGGCCCCTTAGAATCGTCGTGAGAGACTGTCGCAGTCTTCCCTCATGACATCGTGGATCCTCTCGAAACTAGGTAATCGTTAACCTACAGTTCGAGCCATGGCGGGAGTGCTAGTAGGCGGTGGCAGGGCTGTTGTCCACCCCTCTCCCTCAACCTCTTTGGAACTCGTGTGTGGCCCCTTTACTCCATATGTGAGTCTGGTCAGCAAGCTATCGTCATCTTGCATCATCAACAATCATGTCAGAAATGTCAACATCAAATCATCAAATCAATGAAATATCACAGTAAATAAATCAACCCCAAAAGCAAACTCCCTGACTCAGTCCGGAGTCCAAGGGGGTTCTACCGATGCCTCTGCATTCTCAAGGTCAAAAACCCTGCACACTCAATACAACTAAGTCAATAGAACCTGTCTACATCAAATATTAAAACATCATGTCATATATCATAACACATCATAATCAAGTATAATTGTTTTATCATCCGAAAAGTCCAGTTCACTTGTGAGCAAGTGTCCTCAAATAATAAGTTTTCTCAGTGCGCCAGAGCGGGATGTTACACTACATCCATCAATGAAACCATGTCCATGATCCATAAACAACATCATAATATACATGATCATATGTCCCATATGCATGAATAAAAATACCCAAACCAATACAATCCCCTCCCTGACTTGATCTGGATTCCAAGGAGGTCCATTGATTCCATCAAAATCCTCAACCTGTCAATTGTCTTGCACACTTAGGGGAAAATTGTCAATAGCATGTGTCAATACATAGATATCAAATAACGTAACATCATAATCATCAACATCATCATAAGAATCGATAAACAAACAAACAACCATATACTAAAACCGGATCACTTGCATGCAAGTGTCCTCAAAGAATAAGTCAAATCATGTGCGCGTAAGAGAGAGATGTTACATACACCCCTTCTTGTTTTAAAATTCATCCTGAAGTTTCACATTATATAAATGTAGTAAATAAAACATCTGACAAGATCTAAATGTCTAACTATCAAACAAAAATGGAAATTGTTAGCTCATATCATATTCATCCTCCCAGGCAGTTGTGTGCAGACTATAATTGTCCCACTAGACCTTGACCTGATTGAATGTTTGACATCGTAGCTATTGAATGTGATGATCCAGAATGTGGATTGGGTCTGCCGTGATCCCACCCTTGTCTGACACCTGCAAGGAACTCATGTCAATCACATGTGTAAGATCACTAACACAATGTCTCAAAACCGATTCCTGAAAAACATCATGCATACACCTCAAAGAATCAAGTAAGGCTACTCGATAGGCTACAGACCCCTTCCTTTCCACAACTTCGAAAGGTCCCATAAACCTAGGATAGAGGTTAAAACCCTTTCTAAACTTGATCGAACTCTTGTGTGGTTTCACTCGCAAGAAGACTCGATCACCAACCTCTTAACTACGGTCAATGCAATGTGCATCGACATAACTCTTTTTTTGATCTTGCACTTATTTAATCCTTTTTCTTATCCTTTGAATTTGTTCTTCCATTTCTTGGATTGCTTCTAGTCCTACCAGGACCCTATCCTCAAGTCGATCCCAAATTAAAGGCATCTGACATGATCGCCCATAAATAAAATCAAAAGGTGCCATCTTAATGGTGCCTTGATAGTTGTTGTTGTACGCAAACTCTTCCAATGGCAAGAACTCTTCCCAATGCTTATGTTGGTCCATCACATACATGCGCAACATATCTTCCAAGAATCGATTTGTTCTTTATGCATTCCCATATGTATTTGGGTGATACATAGTACTAAAGTTAAGTTGGGTTCCCAAGACCTCTTGGAAACTAGTCCAAATCATCTTGTAAATATTGATCCTCGATTGGATAAATCCTTTTAGGAACTCCATGCAATCTCACAATCTCACTAATAAAAAATATAGTTATGTCTGGCGCTTGATATGTCATATGCACATGGATAAAATGTGCACTCTTTATCAAAGTGTATACTACCAGGAAAGTCAAGTCGTTCTTCCTCGCCAACAACACCAATCCAACAATAAAGTTTATTCTAAATGACCTCCCAGTTCAATTCTAGAATAGCATGCGGTAGTAGTAATCCTACCAGATGTCTATGTTCAACCTTCACTTTCTAACATTCCAGACACATTGCCATGTAGTTAACTATGTCAGCCTTCATGCCTTTCCAGAAGAATAAGGGCTTAAGGTCTACCCTCATCTTCGTGACTCCTAGATGAGCCATGTACACTTATCTATGAGCTCTATTTAAGATAAAACTTCTCAATTCAGCATTCGGAGGTACATAAATCTAGTTATTGTACCTCATTAATCTATCATTGTCCACAATAATTCCTCAAATTTTGGTACCAACATGGTGTCTTGTCTGATATTTTCCCTAACCTCTTTATACTTGTCATCGTCATGCTTTAAAGTTAGAATCTTTTCACGAATATTTGTCTTAAGAGGTATCATTGAAAATATGCATGGTCTCTGAATCAATGCATATGCCACTCTGTTCATTATTTCTTTTATGTAGGTAATCACAAAATCGTACTCGCTAAGCAGTTCTAACCAACTCCCTTGTCGCACGTTGAAGTCAGTTTGCGTAAAAATGTGTTGCAAACCATAATGGTCTGTTTTCAGTTTATTTTTTGTCCAATAGGGTAATTCCTTCATAGTCTCAGGGCATACACAATGGCCAATAACTCCAGATCACGTGTCACATAGTTCTCCTCATGGTTCCTTAATTTCCTTGAGTTATAAGCGATCACTCAATCATCTTGCATCAAGACTCCGCCTAAGATTTACTTGGCTTCTTTTGTGCATGCCATGAATTTCTTACCCATCTCGGGAAATTTTTGTATCGATGTTTTCGTCAATAGCTCCTTGAGCCTTCGAAACACTTTTGTGCATTTCTTGGTCCATACTAAATTATTTTTTTTCTTCTGCAATTCCATGATTGGATTTGCTATCGTCGAAAAACCTTTGACGAACCATTGATAATATCCTTATAAACCGTTAAAGATACATACTCTTAGTACATTCATTGGTGCAAGACATTCCATAATAGCCTCTACCTTCACTGGATCCATAGTGATTCCTTCGTGGGGTATAACCTTCCCTAAGAAAATGAATCCTCGAGAGCATTTCAAGAGTTTCCCGTAATTTGTGTTCCCGTAAACACTCTAATATTAAGCGCAAAAGTTCATCAGGTTCTTCCATCATCTAAGAACATATCAATTTGTCATCAATGAATACTTGAACAACTTGTCCGAGTATTCATGAAACACCCCATTCATAAATCTCATGAATACCCCTGGAGAATTTGTCAGTCCCAATGGTAAAATGATAAAATCATAATGCTTGAACCTTGTATTGAATGCGGTCTTAATAATGTCTTCCTCTTTGATCCATAACTAGTGATATACTGAAATCAAGTCGATCCTTGAGAAAACCTTTGCACCTTTCATTTGGTCAAACAATTCATCTATTCTCGACAACGGATATTGGTTCTCATTCGTTGCCTTGTTCAATTGACAGTAGTCAATACAGAGTCTCCACTTCCCATCCTTCTTTCGTATGAAAATAACGAGTGCACCCCAAGGAGACACACTTTGACGTATAAGTCCTAGGTCTAACAAATTCTGCAGTTGCATTATCAACTCCTATAACTCAAGTGTTGTCATCCAAGAAGGTTTTCTTGCTATGTGTTCAGTTCCAGGTTTAAGTTTGATTGTAAAATCCAATTCTCTTTTGGGCGCCAAACCTTGTAAATCTTCCAGAAACACGTCAATAATGCTCATATGACTGTAATATATTCCAATACCTTTCCCTCGCCTCGTTCATTTAGTGCCAAGATTGTGTATAACTTGCATCATTTCACATTCTGTTTTCGAGTACCTAGTTCTATCCAAAAATGAAAAGTTTGGTTGGCGATTGTGCATGATGTCTCGATCATAGTGGATTGGTGCTCGGCCTGGAGATTATTCATTGCTGCGTGAATCATGTGTTCTTTCCAAAATCTCTGACTGTAGTGGGTCATGTTGATCCAGTCATTCTAGAAATCTCATTTGGACAGTCTCACTGGTAATGTGGCTCCCCACATGTCCAACATCCACTCTTCGGTCCAATAATCCTCATCCCCGAAGTGGAAGTTGTTGTCCTACCATCCTGAGCTCCTGGTTTGTTCTGCTGAACAGGACTAAACAATTGTTGTTACGATTGATGCTATTGTTATGTAGACATCATCTATCCCGTCAATCTTGCAGGATTCCTACCTTGTTCCCCTCTAGTCAGCTCTTCCTAAGCTATGAAGGATTTCTAGACTACGTCATGCAACCCCTGAGGCATTAATATCCTCACCCTCACACAAAAGTTGAAGTTAAGGACGAAAAAACTTGTTGACCTTTTATGTCTCGGTGTTAAGATGTGGGGCACACATAAGAAGCTCCCGAAATCAGTCCTTATACTCGGGCACCATATGACCGCCCTGTCACAAGGTGTTGAAATCATTGAGCTCTTTCTCAATGAATTCCTCTAACAATTACCTCTCCCAGAACCACTCCTCGAATAGTTCCCATGACACATCTTCAACGACCATGTTCAATTATGGTAGTAGTGTCTTCCACCATAGAAGTGTGCTCCCCTTCAACTGAGAGATCGCCATGCAAACTTTCATGTTGGAGGTGTAGCTGCAAAGTGTGAAGCAGATTGCCCTATTCTTCAACGATGCATTGATGGTTGCGTCGTTCGTGGAACCCAAGAACTCAGGAAACTTGAACATCTCAAATTCTTTATTAAATCTACCACTACCGAATGGGGTGCGTTGTGGACCTTTAGGGGGTACAGGTGCCCTAACCTCATCTCTATTCAGATGGTTAATCAAGGCCTCTAACATTTCTCTGAAAGGACCTTGTTAGACCATCCACATCCCTTACAGCCATTGGCTCCTTCCCAAAGACTTTTTCTTCTCCTTGGGTGTTATACCTCTCAGGTGCGAGCACTATTGAAGGCATCCCACCTCCTCCCCTAGCACCACATCATGAACCTCCGCAACATCCTCTAACCATGATTTCCACATGGACAGGTTAAACTTTTAAATTAGAGCTAATTTATTAATCAAGTGTGTAATATAGTGGAATGTGTGATGATCAAAATTCGTATGGTTGAACTTGCTCTGATACGATATGTAATGACCCTTTGTTATGCCTAAGAAAAAGGGAAGCACAATAGGTTTTTTTTTTTTTTTTTGCATAAATAGAATTAGCATCAACACATAATTCAACAACAAATAATAAATGACATCATAATTAAATGAATTACAAGAATCTCATCATCATAGTCAAATAATGTCGCAACCGACGCATCAACATATTTAGTAACGAGATAAATTCACACATCATCATAATGAAGAACAACACATAATCAACGAGAATCGTGAATGGTGACACAATATCAACTCATCATGATCAACTGGAATCATCAAATACTTTTAATATCTCAACTCATCACGTAAATATAGTCATCTGATAACACAAGGATAACATGAGATAACATAAAAATAACATCAAGATAACATCAAGATGACATAAATTTACTACCTACCCAACCTACCCTGCAAGGTTAGGACTTCCAGGACACATAAGCAATGCTCAAGCCCATGATCCAATTGATTTTGACCATTTAAGGTCTCAAGGATGGTGACTATTATGAGGAAAAATGAGGTGTCTAATTCCCATAGCCCAACATAAACCGCAATCCAAACTATCTCATCAATCTCATCTAATCATCAATTATTCATCATAGTGCAAATAATAATCTACTCTACTTAATAAATCTTCAAGCAACATTGAGTGTAAATGAGTAAGAGGATTTTTAATAAAGAATAATAACCCAAAGAGAATAAATAAATCTTAGTCTTGTGTAACTCAACTATGCATCTTCATATTAAGGAATATCTTCTAAGAATATATATCAAGAATCTAAAGGCTAAAATCATATATACATTTGCAAGGAACCATAAGAAGATCAATCTTCTTAAGCACTACATTAAATTTATATGCCACCTTTCATTATTTATCCAATTTATAAAACTAGTAAACATCAATCATAATATCAATTAATAAGATTTCTACTACTGGAATAACCATTTAAAAGAACTAATGGGTTCAATCATAGCAAACAAGATGGAAGGATTGTAAGACTACCTTACATTTCCATTGCCCAAAACTATAAGAATTCAACCCATAATTAAGAGTGAGATAAGATAAATTATATTTTATCTTTCATATCCATATATAAGGACAATTAAAGAAGATGAAGTGTTATTTTAACAATAAAAATAATTTAAACCAATGTTGACATATAAACCCAATTAAAAGAACCAAGGTAAGACCCAACAATAATATAAGAATCCAATTTCATCTTAGAATTCCATTCAAGGGTATTAAGAAAGACTAAATCTTATTTCAACCATATGTAAGACTGTAATTGTTATCTTAAAAATTCATTAGAGTTAAGGGAATACCAACCATAAGTAAGTAATAGATAGAAGTCAACTACCTACGTATCCATTTAAGAATTAAGAAACTCAAGTATTATTAAACCATAAATAAGCACTCACTTGCTAACTTATAAATCTATTAAAGGTTTAGGAAGAGAAATCTTAATTTACCATACATAATTAATATTTGGTGGCTAAATCACAAATCCAAAGTAAGGAACAAGAAGGAGTTATGGAATCTATCCCAGCCCCAGATTCGGTGTGCAAAAAAATCTGATTTTTTTTTCCAGACCCCAGTCCAACCCTCCATCTAGTACTTAATCTGGTCCTCCATCCAACACTTAATTTATGATAAATTAAATTAATTTTAAGTGCATAAAAAAATATTTTTATTAATTGTATAGCTTAGAGGAAGGGACAATAATTGATGCAGGGTCTGTCAATAAGTGGTAGCGATAGGTAAAAGGTGATTGAATGTGTATACTTCCATCCAGTCTACAAATTCAACTCACCCTTCTTGGTGTTAATTCTACGATGTTACCACTATTTGAACATATGGAAATTCAAAGAAAAAATAGTTAAATGGAAATGGGAAAACCAGAAACGAACATGATTAATACACTGTAATTTGAAGAGAAATATTTTTCATATGAAACTTAATCCAACACCTAATATGACCCTTGACCCAGCCCATGATCCAACCCTTGATCTAGCCCTTGATCCGACACTTGATCCAAACCTTGAAACGAAAAAATTCTGAAAAAAATTGAATTTAAATTTACATTCAGCGAATAGAGTTCGAGAATGATTAAGCTTAATTAAGGGTCATTAAATTAACTACAGAGGCACTCAGGAAAGTCGTTTATTTTTTGTAGACTCAATATCGTTTTTGAATTTAAATCTTATCATACAAGATATTTTAAAAAAAAATCACTCTTCAAATTTTACAGGTCACATTTCCATAACAATCAATAATAGTAACTTCCAGACTTCAACCTCCTACACTGAACCAATAGAACACCAGAATCAAAGGTTATAAAATAAAAATCAAAGATTGAGGAAGAGGAAAAGTTATCACTCAATTGGTAAATTCTGGGTTATTCAAAGGATGACAACGAACTCATAATTTAAAATTCGGACCTTCGACACAGTGAAATATGTGTGAGCTACAACTTCGTTTTGGGTCACTTATTGGAGAAGACAATAAACTTTAAATTATAAATACTAATCAAGGAATAGAACATAAGGAGGTTCGATGTTATAATAAGTGGAATAAATTGACTACTCACAGTTAATCATTTTTTATTTTGTTTTGAAGTTAAATTCATTTTATGAAAATAGGGTAGCATCTAAACACAATGATCACAATATTTTCCGATTTAGATTGCCTAAAATTTTGCAGCAATAAATATCTCAGACTGTGGATTGATTGGAAACAATCAAAGGAACTCTAAATTGGTATTGTCGTTTCAATTAGAAGTGATTATAGAGCCTCCACAAAATTCTTATTCCAAGAAATATTTTAACCACTACATGGTGAAAGTGAATCTACCAATTCGATTTGAGAAACAAGTTTAAAAAATATTAAAATTAAAAGTTCTGACAACACCATAAATAGAGTTTTGTTCCCAGAAATTGAAATATGAATTAGTAATCACAAGGGTTATTCATTTCTTCAGGGTTTTTTCCAAACACAACCATATCAACACACAATCTTCTCCACATGTAGCATGAGAGTTTTCTACATAAATCACATCTATAAAAATAATGAATTAATTAAACATCTGATATGAAAACACTGGTAGAAACTAATAAATTAACATTTTATATGTATATATCCTGGTAGCCATTAATAATTTTGAGAAATCAAGATGACGACAAATTTTCATAAATTTATCTCCTAGATTTCAATAAAATATGTCAATCACTTGTCGAATCAAATTTATAAATACAATCATTTTATGGCGCAATTATAAGAACTCTATTATATAGATTAAAACTTAACACAATTTCAAATCTCATAATAAGAGTATCGTAACCGACGATGAAGGAATCTGAAGATGTTCTTCGACAATGGCACAACTTCCATGTCCGCGCTTTCTAACCGTGAAGACTTCACCGATACCTCCCATCCAATGCTAGGGGTAATCTTCACCCCCTTATCCCCCCAAGATGCAAAGGGGCCACGCATGAACACAACCAGAATACTCTAGCTCCCAGCTCACCTCTCAAGGTAAAGCTACCACTCTCTCACTCGAGATGGGTATCCCAACTCTCACAAGTAAAACCAATCATAATTTTTCCAGCATAACCTTACTCTTACCAATCATGTTTCATTCCTCCTCTCAGCCATTTCCTTTATAGAATTTTTCTTAATGACAACTTTCCATTTTCACATTTAATTCATTTTTAGTAATTTAATTAGGATTATGCTTAATCATTTCATTATTTAGTTAATTAATTAATCAATTAATTAATTCGACACGTGCTCAAGGTTTTAAGTTTTAACATTCACTTATGTTTTCTAAGATACCTAGCTTCATTGACTCATTTGTTTTATACTGCGACGTGCCCTTTAAGACGCACTTTGTGCTCCAAGGGTGTCACTCGCCTTTAATTCAAACTTTAACTACATGACGTTCCCTTCAAGACGCACTATGTGCTCCAAGGATGCCACTGGACTTTCATTGGTTTTGGTAGTTTTTCAACCCTTGGAGTCAATAATCCATTTAGGCGACCTTGTGAGAGTGTAAATGCCCCGTTGTTATAGCAAAAAAAGCGACGTAATTTTTGTTTTTTTTTGAAAGCTGCATTAGGTAAATAAGACAACATATCTAGAAGAAACGTCATTGACACATCAACCAATATAAATTAACGAAATAAAGTTAATGCATTAACCATCAATCACGACTCAAGCCGACACATCAGATATCCCTATAAATCCACAATGAAAAGGCGATTATCATTTATATTCGTGGCGCAATATTCCAATCACATGAATGCAATCGTCCATTACAATACCTTCATTTATTCCAAGGGTTAGAATCTAACAATCAACATTACATCATAAATTCGTTGCGCGCACGAAGACTATAATCTAAATCATCAGTCCTTACCTTATATTTTCTTGGCGCAAGTAGTAACCATGCACATGAACAATATAACTCGCTTTTATTACAAGGAAAAAGAAACTAGTCATTAAATCATTCATAAACAAAATTTCAAGATGCAATATTAATTAATAGAAAAACCAAGGTGCAAGAGAATAATGAAGAAGAAACACACACCCACTCAAATTAAGGCACACAAGTATTTTTATTACTATCCCTCGTAATCAGGGCGCAAGGTAAATATTCGTTAAATTTAATGGTGCCTCAGTAACCATGAGTCTACCTACAAGGAGCAAGAGTTCTTCGTAAAATCCAACCATAACTCCCATTAATTTCACAGTGCAATTTAAACAGATTTCTACAATAGTCAAACATCAACTTAATCGTGACCTCTAAGATATCTGGGTACCTGAATAAACATACATCACAATTAGATTTAAGGAGAAAAAGAGAAAAACTACTTTACTCCAAGACACACAATTATCAATCATTGATGTCTACCATAAATTCAACACTTATTTGAAGGTGCGCTCTTGGTCTAAATTATGAATTAAACAAGAATCCACATCCATCAATGCACGCCTTTAAACTTAATTACTTAAACAACATCATTAGTCAATGCGCGCAAAACTCTAAATGGATAAACATGTCGTAACCATGATGCCAGAGATAAATTATGCTTAATCAAACATAAGACATTTGTTGTCCTAAGACACAAGAGTAAACTAACACATGACCATCCGATCCTCTTCAGAAGGGAAATCCTTGGATAAAATACTGATCTATTGAAAGGTGTTCTAGCTAGGTTACAGGATACGCCTTAGCTATTTATTCCTTGATGATATCACTCCCAATCCTTGTTACAATTATCCAAGTTTACCATTAATAAAAGAAAGGCATTAAATAAGGGATTTATTTCAATAATAATTAATCACATTCAATACTTTACCAACATAATAATACTAAATAATTGTTTATTCCTAAGGTATACCATCATTAAAATAATTAGGCTAATCTAATAATCATGAAATAAGAAAATTCCATTAAATTCACCATCGTTCCTTGTATATTTAGCTGAGTTGGGAACTGGGAAAGATAAGTCAATTATTTTGCAAGATCCATTGTGAAGCTTAGCATCTTCACAACAGAACTACACTTATTACGATTTAGAAGTTCTATGTTTATAATTATTAGCTTCTCATTTAACTTATAAAAAGTAATAGCTACTAAAATTGGTTTATAAATTCTTAAATGCAAGACCATGAAAGCATACTGACGCAGGCCGCCACCCCAGGCGTCTGATCCCCACCAGGACCCTCTCCTTCTCTGGCCCGAAGAGCTAGAATGCTCTCCAAAACCCCTTATTGGGAGTTATCAATACCCACAACACTCTCTTAATGACCTCCCTTCCTTCAATTGGGAAATCGGACCTTGCTGTATCGCGAGTCTTGAAAGCATAGATTCGGGTCTCACGAAACCTCGAAACCCAATGAGTACTTGCCAAGGCTTTCCTTGCTCTTGTCGGGATTTTACCCATCGGGAAATTAGAACTTACTATTTCATAAATCACTTACCTCTCGTGTCCCCGATTCCTGATCCCCAATGCCACCTGTCCTCTGCTCTGCCACCTAGGACCCACGCTCTAGTAAAAATTGGGAAATCACGTTTCGAAAATTCGTGATTTCCGTTGCACAATTTCACGGACTCTTCCAAGTCCCGAGCTCCAATATGCGATGCCACCTGTCATCGACTCATGTCACCACTTCCTTCTCCGTTTTATCAAGTATCGTGAAATCATGGTTTCTCCTGCAGCGATTCCGTTGTATGTGAGAACTCCGAAATGTCGAACCCCGACTCTCTGGGATCTCGCGCCACGTATCCCCACTGTGATAAACGACTCTGATCTTCTCGGGAAATGGCTAATCGCGATTTCAAGTACAAGACTCTTGGCTCCGGAAGTTATGATTCTTCGATGAGCTGAGCTCCCTGACTTCCTTGCTCCTTGACACGTGTCTCACCGAAAGCAACGACTGAGATCCTTTTGGGAAATCATGGATCGCGATTCCTTTCCACAAGAATTCCACAATCATGGAAAACCCGATGTCCCGAAATTTGAATCTCTGGGATCTACCTCTATTCCTTCGGGCTTAAACCCTGCACAACTTTCCTGAGATCTAACGATTGTCGGAACTTCACAGTTTCCTCGACGAATCCTGACCGTCGATTCCTCCTCCTCAAGGATTTCTTCAGAAGACTAAATCTCCTTTCTCAGAACTTATCCTCTGACGCTTGTGCTTGCAACTCCTTCTCGAACCTTCTTCTCAACCCAAAAATCCTTGGGTTCTCTTTCAACAATACCACAAAAGGGCTATCCCTCCTGAGCTTATTCACTCTGATTCTTTAGAGGAATTTGTGCGCACTCCTTGCGCTCCGGCATTCAACAACTTCTCAAGTGTTGAATCCTTCCAACTTTGCACACTCTCTGCAGCAGTAGTCTTTGACTTCGCTTTGCTCAGATTCACAACTGAGGCTTCTGTTTCAGCCTGCACACTCCTTGCATGGCTTCACCAACCCAAATCAATTTCTGGACGAAAGAGAACAAAAGTTTAAACTACTGAGCCTTCATCAACGCACTCCTTGTGGGTGAATTCGACTGCACACCTTGCAGGAATCTCCCGGCTCAGATAGAGAAACAATTGAAACTCATTCTCTCTCCCTCTCAGACTTCATATAAAAACATGAAATCCTATGCACAACATATACAAAGCAAATGCATACAAGAAAACAAAAATTCCTGAGCATGACATTAACACACAAAGAAAACAACACAAACCATGAGATTGAATCAAAGCTTCCTTCTATTAATTCAATATCTGTACATGGGTGTTCTTCATACAGTTCTCTGCTTTCTCCTCTCTTCTTGCTCCTGAATGAATAATATTACAATGTACAAGTGAGGGTGCCTATATCTGTTCTCCCTCCTTTCATCTAAACTGTCTAATATAAAATAAATCCTATCTACCTGCATTAACTAGATTAAATTCCTCCTATCTACTTCAGACAAGAGCGTATTCCTCGAGGTATGATACAATATACAAAAGGCACTTTCCATAAATGGTGCATTTATACATTGGCGTATCATCTTGAATGAGATTTCAAAAAGTTTCAGCTGGACTTGTCCAGCTATTCGTTGTCTTCCATGTTGACTCACTTGTCTTGGTGATGCTCCTTGATGAGTTGGTGATGCTCCTGCATCATACTCCTCGTCTTGAAAACTTTCATAGGCTCCTGTCCATGAGCTCCTGCATGGTTTGTCCATGCTTCTGTATCATTTCTTCTCTCTCCCAGCTGGCATCTTCCACTGGATGGTTCTTCCACTTGACCAGATACTCGAAGTATTCCTTTTTCCTGGTCCTCTTACCCACTCTCTTGTCTAGTATGCACTCCATTTGTGGCTTCGCTGCTACTGGCATCTGCTTCTGCCACTAGATTTCTGGCTTTTCATCAGCTCCATTTCCTTCTTCCTCAATCTTATATGGATATAAGTTTTAGACATTGAATGTCGGAGATATTCCGATGTCATCCGACAATTCAATCTCATCAGCATTTTCTCCCAATTTCGTTAGGACTCTGCATGGCCCAATTTTCTTCATTTTCATCTTGTTGTATGTTCCTCTTGGGAACCTTTCCTTCCTCAGATGTGCCAGAACTAGATCACCAACTTCAAATTGAAGTTGTCTCCGATGCTTATATGCTCGGCATTTGTAATCCTGATTTGAATCAATCAGTCGTTGCTTCACCCTGCTGTGAATTTCTTCCATCGCTTCAACGAACTCTTCTGCACTAGCGCTGCTAGTAGCAGTCTGCTCTGACTCCTTGAGTTCAGAGACTCCTCTCGGCTGCCTGCCATATACAATCTCAAATGGACTTTTTCCTGTGCTCCAATTGACTGAATCGTTGTATGAAAACTCTGCCTGTGGCAACACATTGTCCCAACTGTTGTGGTGCTCTGTCACCAGGCTCCTTAATAAATCTCCCAGACTCTTGTTGACCACTTCTGTCTGCCCATTCGTCTGAGGATGGTAAGCTGAAATAAACGCCAAGTCAGTTCCTAGCTTCTTCCATAAGGTCCTCCAAAAATTCTCTATGAATTTGGTATCTCTGTCTGAAACTATGCTTCTTGGCAATCCATGGAGCCGAATGACCTCCTTGAAAAACAAGTTCGCGATGTGAGTCGCATCGCTGGTCTTATGGCATGGGATAAAATGTGCCATATTTTAAAACTTGTCCACCACCACAAAGATGGAATCAACCCCTCTTTGCGTCCTCGGCAAACCCAATACAAAATCCATGCTTATCGCCTCCCATGGTGTCTCTGGTATGGGCAATGGCTGATAAAAACCTGCATTCTGCTATCTCCCCTTTGAATGCTGACAAATTCGACATCTGTCAACAAATCTCTTGACTTCTTCTCACATGTCTGGCCAAAAATATGATTCGCTCAGCTTGGCGAACGTTTTGTCATGGCCAAAGTGTCCTGCCAATCCACCACTGTGTTTTTCTTTCACCAAGTTCTCCCTCATGGAGCAATTCAGAATACACAGTTGATTGCCTCTGAACAACAATCCCTCCTGGATCATATAATCTATCCACGGGCTCCGATCTCTGAGAACTGGATTCTCAGCTACTTCATACGCTTCTCTGAAATCTGCATCACCTGCATACATGTCCTTAAGATTTTCAAAACCCAATGTTTTGACTCGGAACTCCTGCAGCAACAAACATTTCCTGCTCAAAGCATCAGCCACTTTGTTAACAGTCCCTGAAATGTTCTTAGTTATAAATGTGAAATTCTGCATATACTCCACCCATTTAGCATGTTTCTGGTTCAACTTCTTCTGTTGACTCACAAACTGCAATGCATGATTATCGTTGTACAATACAAATTCTTTCAGGATTAAGTAATGCCTCCACTTATTCAATGCATGTATGATAGCATAAAATTATTTATCATACGTGGAGTATTTCAGTTTTGCTTCATCCAGCTTCTCACTGAAATATGCGACTGGTCTGTCTTCCTGACTCAAGACTGCTCCTATGGCATATCCGCTTGCATCACATTTCACCTGAATTGTCTTCATGAAATCAGGCAACACCAACACTGGTCGTTCTGTGATCTTCCGCTTCAACAGATTGAAGCTTTTCTCAGCCTCTATCATCCAATGAAAAGACTTATGTCGCTTCTTCACTATGTCCATCATTGCTGCGCTAATTCCACTGAAATTTCTGATGAATTTTCGGTAGAAACTAGCCAAACCATGGAAACTTCTCACCTCAAAAATATTTCTGGGTGATGGCCAATTTTTAATTACCTCTACCTTACTTGGATCCATCTTCAACTCATTCACTGAGATAACAAAACCCAAGTAAATGAGTTATGTCTTCATAAATGAGGACTTTTTCATATTTATCAACAGCTTCTCCTGCTGTAGCTTCCTCATCACAATAGCCAAATGCTTCAGATGTTCAGCCTTCGTCTTACTGAAAATCAGTATGTCATCCAGATATACGACGACAAATTTCCCGATGAATTCCCTCAGGACTTCATTCATCAATCTCATAAATGTACTTGGTGCATTTGTCAAGCCAAATGGCATGACTAGCCACTCATACAAATCTTCATTTGTCTTGAATGTTGTTTTCCATTCATCACCTTCTCTCATGCGAATCTGATGATATCCACTTTTCAAATCTATTTTTGAAAAATAATTTGCCCCACTCAAGCAATCCATCAGATCATCCATTCTCGGCAGTGGAAACCTATACCTGATGGTTATCTTGTTGATCTCTCTCGAGTTGGTACACATCTTCCAGCCTTTCTTTCTTCGGACTGAGCACTGTCGGAATGGCACACAGACTCAAACTTTCTCTGACCAAGCCCTTGTCCATCAACTCCTGGACCTACGTCTTTACCTCTTCATTTTCCTATGGCGTCAATCTGTATGCATCTTTGTTTGGCAAACTGGCTCCTGGTATGAGGTCAATATGGTGACTCACACTCCTCATCAGTGGCAATGAATGAGGTAATTCGTCCACCACTATATCAGCAAACTCTTCCAGCAGTTCCTGAATTTCATCTAGTAGATCATCCAATCTTGTGCTAGTCAGAACAATCCTCGGTTTTCTGACAACAAAGAATTGTGGATCTTCTTTCTTCTCCATCTCTGTGAGAAGCTCCTTCCCACTCATGAGAAGTATTGTGTTGCTTACTTCTGGCTTCATTTCCTTATCCTTTATCGAAAGTAACCTGTGTGTCCTCCCATCCTTCTCTAAAGTATATGTGTTCATCCTCCCATCATGAACCACATTTCGATCATATTGCCATGGTCTACCCAACAATAAATGACATACATCCATGGGAATGACATCACATAAGACCTTATCATTATATTCTCCAATCTTGAATTCAACTAAACACTGTTTAGTGAAACTCACCTGATGTCCCTTCTATAGCCATGAAACTTTGTATGGACTAGGGTGATCAGTTGTCTCCAACTCTAATTTCTCCACCATCTCGGTCGAAACGAGATTGTCGGTGCTTCCACTATCAACAATAACCTTGCATACAAAGTCCTTCGTTTTGCAAGTTGTCCTGAACAATATGGTCCTTTGAGTTGAGTCCTCCACCTCCTTCCCAAGTGTTAAGAGAACTTTTCGCATCATCAACGACCTTCCGCCTTCGATGTCTTCATTCTTAGCATCACACCTCTGCGCTTCAGTGATGTGAGCTTCTCCACTATCCTTATTTTTCTCTGGACACTCGAATGACCTGTGCCCATTCTTCCCACAAGTGAAACATGTGATTACTCCACCTCGGCCTCTTCCTCTACCTCTGGTACGAGGAAAAGTATTTGCGTCAGCATAATCTCCCTTTTTCTCTGTATGCTATCCTCTCTATTCGACATATTGCTGTCCTCGCTGTGAGGTTCCACCTTTATCAATCTTACCCTAAGGTTTCTTCCATTCCTCCTTGGGTTTCTGGTATTTCTCCTGGGCAACTGCCTTGCCTCTGGGCTGACTTCTGCCTCGCCCTCACTGATTTCTCTTACGGCTCAGCTTCTCTTCGGCTTTTAGAGCCATCTGATAAGCATCCTCCACCATTTGGATGGTTGCCATACTTAATTCATCCTGAATTTCATACCTCGGGCCATTCATATACCTGGCCACCTTTTCGTCATTTCTTTCGCGATGACCTGCTCTGATGTTCAGTCGATAGAATTTCTCAGTGTATTCTTTCACTGTCATCAGTTTTTGTCTCAGGTTCTACATCCTCCTGAACAGAGTAATTTGGTAGTCTCTTGGGATGAACTTTGCCTTCATCTTCGCGATCATTCTATCCCAGATTTTGATCTTCTGCTTGCCCTTGCTTCGTCTGTCAGCTTGAAGCTCGTCCCACCATAATGTTGCGTGCCCCTTCAATTTTGTGACAGCATGCCTAACCTTTTTATCCTCTTCGATGTGTTCATAATCAAAGTAGGTAGCAAGAGCCCTAATCCAATCCAGAAGTTCTTCTGCATCCAAACTTCCTTCATAGACTGGAATGTCCATTTTGGTCTTTGAACTCATCCAAGCGATAGCCTTAATCAATCGCTTAGTTGATGCATCTTCGACTCCAACCTCCTCCTCTCATTCAACCTCAACTTCATCCTCAGAATCACTAAGATCCCCTGTACTAACTGTGCGTCTCTGAGCTATTTCCATCTCCTTGAGTCTTGCTCGAAGATCTCTCATCTGCCTCTCCATTTCTGTATTTCCTGTCGGCCTACCTCTTCTTCGCACCTCCCTATCTTCTGGGTCGGGTGACTGTCTTTCTCTTATAGGCGGCATGGTGAATTCTCTCTCTCTTTGCTATAGAAAACAAAGAGTCAAGCATGCTTTGATACCACTTCTGACACATCGCCGCCACCCCGGGCGTCTGCTCCCACCAGGACCCTCTCCTTCTCTGGCCCGAAGAGCTAGAATGCTCTCCAAAACCCCTTATTGGGAGTTCTCAATACCCACAACACTCTCTTAATTACCTCCCTTCCTTCAATCGAGAAATCGGACCTCGCTGTATCACCAGTCCTGAAAGCACAGATTCGGGTCTCACGAAACCCCGAAACCCGATGAGTACTTGCCAAGGATTTCCTTGCTCTTGTCGGTATTTTACCCGTCGGGAAATCAAAACTTATGATGTCGTAAATCACTTACCTCTTGTGTCCCCGATTCTGGATCCCCGATGCCACCTGTCCTCTTCTCTTCCACCTGGGACCCACGCTCTAGTAGAAATCGGGAAATCACGTTTCAGAAATTCATGATTTCCGTTGCGCAATTTCACAGACTCTTCCAAGTCCCGAGCTCCAATATGCGATGCCACCTATCGTCAACTCACGTCACCGCTTCCTTCTCCATTTTATCGGGTATCGTGAAATCACAGTTTCTCCTGCAGTGATTTCGTTGTATGTGAGAACTCTGAAATGTCGAACCCCGACTCTCCGGGATCTCATGCCACGTATCCCCGATGTGATGAACGACTCTGATCTTCTCGGGAAATCGCTAATCGCGATTTCAAGTACAAGACTCTTGGCTCCGGAAGTTCCGATTCTCCGATGAGCCGAGCTCCCTGACTTCCCTGCTCCTTGACACGTGTCTCACCGAAAGCAACGACTGAGATCCTTTCGAGAAATCGTGGATCGCGATTCCTTTCCACAAGAATTCCACGATCACGGAAAACCTGATGTCCCGAACTCCGAATCTCTGGGATCTACCTCTATTCCTTCGGGCTTAAACCCTACACAACTTTCCTGAGATCTAACGGTTGTCGGAACTTCGTAGTTTCCTTGACAAATCCTGACTGTTGATCCTCCTCCTCGAGGATTTCTTCAGAAGACTAAAGCTCCTTTCTCAGAACTTATCCTCCGACGCTTGTACTTGCAACTCCTGCTGGAACCTTCTTGTCGACCCAAAACTCCTTGGGTTCTCTTTCAACAATACCACAAAAGGGATATTCCTCCTGAGCTTATTCACTCTGATTCTTAAGAGGAATTTGTGCGCACTCCTTGCGCTCCGGCGTTCAACAACTTCTCAAGTGTTGAATCCTTATGAATCTACGCACTCTCTGCAGCAGCAGTCTTTGACTTCCCTTTGCTCAGATTCACAACTGAGGATTTTGTTTCAGCCTGCGCACTCCTTGCACGGCTTCACCAACCCAAATCAATTTCTTGGTGAAAGAGAACAAAAGTTTAAACTACTGAGCCTTCATCAACGCACTCCTTGTGGGTGAATTTGACTGCACACCTTGCAGGAATATCCTGGTTCAGATAGAGAAACAATTGAAACTCATTCTCTCTCCCTCTCAAACTTCACTTAAAAACATGAAATCCTATGCACATCATATACAAAGAAAATGCATACAAGAAAACAAACATTCCTGAGCATGACATTAACACACAGAGAAAACAACACAAACCATGAGATTGAATCAAAGATTCCTTCTATTAATTCAATATTTGTACATGGGTGTTCTTCATACAGTTCTCTGCTTTCTCCTCTCTTCTTGCTCCTGAATGAATAATATTACAATGTACAAGTGAGGGTGTCTATATTCGTTCTCCCCCCTTTCATCTAAATTGTCTAATCTAAAATAAATCCTATCTACCTGGATTAACTAGATTAAATGCCTCCTATCTACTTTAGACAAGAGCGTATGGCTCGAGGTCTGATACAATATACAAAAGATGCTTTCCATAAATGGTTCATTTATACATTTGCGCATCATCTTGAATGAGATTTCAAAAAGTTTCGGCTGGACTTGTCCAGTTGTTCGTTGTCTTCCATGTTGACTCGCTTGTCTTGGCGATGCTCCTTGATGAGTTGGCGATGCTCCTACATCACATACCACATGTGCTTCTAGTGCTTCCATATATTCAAAATTAAAGGGAAAAAAGAACCAACTTTGGTATGCAACCCACTAATTTTGTAACATGTCGCTCTTACGTGCACTGAGCGAACTTATTCTTTGAGGACACTTGCTTGCAAGTGATCTGGATTATTATACTATTTGGCGTTTAATTATTATTATGAGGCATGATGGATATGATGACATGTTATTTTACTGTATTGACATAAATAGGTGCTATTGACTCGGTTCTCTTAAGTGTGCAAGATTTGGACCTTGAGGATGCTGAGGCATCGACGAAACCCTTGGACTTTGGATCAAGTCAGGGAGTGGACTAATGGGGTTTGATTGTTGTATTATATGACATGTGTTCATATGATTAGATGTTATGGTTATGGATTTTATTCTTACATGATTCTTTGATGATGAAAGCTGACAATAGCTTTCTGACCAGACTCACATGTGGAGTAGAGGGGTCACGCACAACTACTAGAGACATTGGGGGAGAGGTGTGGACAACAACCCTGCCACAACCTACTAGCACTATCTCTATGTCTCAAACTATAGGTTAATGATTACCTAGTTCGAGAAGACCCACGATGTCATGAGGGTAGACTACGAGAGTCTCTCACGATGATTCTAAGGGGCGCGCAATAAGACAACGACCTTATTAATTAGAGGCCCTTAGTCTCCCACAAGATCACCTGGCGTAGTATTGACTCTAGGGATTTTGATGTCTACAAAGTTAGTTAAGAGGCGAGTGGGACCCTTGGAGCACCTAATGCATCCTGAAGGGCACATCGCATTTTTAAATAAGAAATGAATAAACATATATGGCCTTAGAACGAATAATGTGATGAGAAAGATTTAAAACAATTTCCCTAATAAAATGTCGCCTAGACTAGGAAAATAAAGTCTCTAGGTCTAAGTGATACTTGTGATATATATATATATATATCACAAGTATAACAATAAAAAGAAATAAATAATAATGATAATCATCATTAATCATGTGACGAGAAGGGGGTAAGCAATTCAATTAATTTATAAAAATCTTTTGGGGGATAAAATTTAAAAAGGGAGAAAAGGGGGAAATAATTGTTTTGTTACATATGCTAATTAAAAATTTATTAATTAAAAAGAAAGGGGAAAAAGGTAATTTTCTACACTTGCCAATTTGAGTTTTAAATGAAAAGGGAAAGAGAGAAATTTAAAAGAATTAGGAAACTAGGAAAAAGCAGAAAGACTAACTTAGTAAGGTATCTAGCATTTAAGAACTTTCTAAATTAAACTCAACTAGTAAATTAGTAAGGGGGTAAGTCATTAAAATGTGTAACGTAATATGGGGACACCTAGGAGCAATTCTAGGAATGCTTTTAGGTGGGTGAGGGAAATAGGAGTAATTAATTAATTAATGAAATTAATTTATGGTGCAATGAAGGGGATGGGTGACACATGTATGGGGAGGATTTTTACGAATTAAATTATTAAACAATAATTTAAATGGGAATTTGGGAAAGTAAATGACATAAAAACTCTATATAAAGGAGAGAGGAGGATGATGATGGATCTCCTCTGTCATGCATAATGTTAAACTGCAGAATTTTAGACTTGACTGACTTAGCTTGTGGGAGTTGAAATTCTCAGCTCGATGAGGAGTGGTAGCTCAGCCTTATGAGGAGAGATGTGAGATAGCTGATCTATGGTTCAGTGTGCATGGCCTCTTTTTGGCTCGGAGGGATAAGGTGGAAGAAGAGTACCACTAGCGTTGGCTAGGAGGTAGCGCTGAAGTCTAAATAGTCGACAAGCGGGAGATGCACAGACTGCACAAAACAATGACTCAAAGTGGACAGCTTGGACTATGGTACACATTCTCTTATCCTGCATGGTAGACTATTATTAACTTTACACTTTCATTTATGTACCTTTAACTATGTAAAGAAGGTGTTTGACTTAACATTTTAATTGAGAACTTAAATTTTCCCATAGCCTTATGCTCGTTGCTTGACTTGATTCCCTTGGCATTCGACCCCTGAATGATGTGATTGTCCTATTGGTCTTATTGATTTATTATGAAGATTTGTGCTTTACTTAGTCCTCATCCCTAGATCATTAGTCCATGCCTGAGAAGTTGGCCAGGAGCCAGATCGACAGTCGTCACTTCGGTGTTAATATACCTATAGATCCTAACGCCCTATTTTTCTGTGTGTGGATGATGAGAAAATGATGTGTTTGCCCAGTCTTCTACCGATGTTGATTGTTCATGGGTGATTGATGGTCATTGCTCCTTCGTGCGACTGATTGACATGTTCCTTGTTCATCTTCATTCCCTGGGATTTTAGTTCCGCACTTTAATTTAATTGAGGACGAATTTAGCCTGCATTTTTGCCCACTTGATGGACAGTTATAATTTATATTGGACTGCGATTTGTCCTCTTGTTTGACAACCCTTACATTCTATTTGGACTATGATTTTCCCTATGCATTTTATTATATTTGAAGGAGATTTTTCCTTGCGCTTATTTTACATCTGGCTTGCGTTCTCCCTCTGCAAAATATTTTCCCTTGATAGCAAATTTACCCTTGTAAAGTCAGCGATTACTTTCAAATGCGTTGGACAGATTCAATGGTTAACAATGAATCTTGGGACAACATTTTATGGTATGGTATAGGGCAGTATTGCATATAGTTAATAGATTCTACCAACGATTTGCTTTCACTCGTTAGATTCCACTACTTCATATACCTGTGGCAACTAGTTTGTGTTCGTAGTCAAATTAGCTATTTTACATTCACAATTTATGTTGGCAATTTCCTTTCAGTGTTTTTATACATTTTGGTAAGCGTGCATTCAGTATAAATAGTAGCCTAATCTTTATGTAAAGGGTAGCGTTGTTTATTCTTTTAGAATAGCGATAATTATTGTGTTACACAGCCTTATTTATGTAATAAAACAATGATATTTATATTGTGGTAAACCAACAATGTTAACTACTCAGCTATCTAGTGCACACCAATAATCTTTTAACTTAGCAATGTTATCCTTTATAACACGGTAATTGACATATGCCCCTTGGTTCTCGATTTTAGCAATTTACCTATCTCGACTATGAGGAAATATATATATATATATATATATATATGTGTGTGTGTGTGTGTGTACTGAAGGGTGTGTGTTCCACCGCCCAATTGGTAAACAACTGGTCAACAATGATAACCCCAGCGTCTGAGAGAGAAGGAAAACCCTCTGCATTCTTAAATCGTGAGTTGTCAGCGAGCTTCATCCTTAATGTGACTGCGTTCCCTTCACATGGACACATTTTTCTTCCTGTATGTCTGCCTCTTGTTTGGGATATGCCTGCGTTCTCTTGAGGTGTTTGAGAGTTCATTATTTTTTCATTTTCTTTTATCCACAACAAATTCTTCTACTCAAGCCTCGTCTGAAAGAGATTGATGGCTCTAACCCTTAACTTGGACTGAAGTTTCCTTGGACAGCGTGAGTGGGTGGGACAACGTATTTATTGGTAAGTTCTATGTGTGATTATGGAGTTACTAATTTAGATGCGTTGGATGCGTTTTTATTTAATAGTCAGCCTTCTCTTTATATCCAGTTATTTGACAGCGAAATTTTATGCTATTTCCAAGCTCTTGAATGTAAATGCTCTCAGCGTTAATACGGTGTGAGGGCCAACATTTTAATTGTGTTTATTGACAGGAGTTATACAACCTTTCATTTTTCCTAGGCCCAACTTTTACGGATGACAATCTTATTCTTGGTTTGTTCTACTAGTCTTTTACCCTTTAGACCGTGACTTATCTAAGGACAACTGCATATAAGCTCTCTATTGTTAGACAACCATATATTTTCTTACTAGAAAACTCTAACATGCCTTACAGAACGTTACAACAACATCATAATATCATGCTTGCCACTTTTGGGCTTTAAACAACGATCTAATTTATGGATTGAAAGCTATGCGTGTCGCCATCCTTGCTAATTTTCTTATATCATTAAACCTTCTAAGGAGAGTGTACAGGTTTATAACAGCTATCTTTTATTGCCACCACAACCAAAAGTGCTTTTAATACCAATTTGACATCCAGACATAATATCTTGAAAATATTTGTTTAACATTTAACAACGATATCTTTATATATTAACCTTTATCCTTTGTTATTGTTTATTGGTTATATATTAGTCTGGTTAATATACCACTATCTTTTATAGTTAATTTTATTGGTCAACTGTTAACCATTATCCGTATTTCTTAAATATTGTAAATTAGTTGTATTAACCATTACCTTGCTTTAGCCTTTATCAATGACATTGCCACTATCCCTTATTGCAAATTTTTTCTTTTAAAAAGATATGTACCTTAATAATTGTATTCAAGGTGTGCAGATCGATTTGTTGTGACGGTAATTTGCGGTGTTGCTTGATTGTCTTAGTCATCTTGTTGATTTTTGTTGGGAGCTAGGGTTAGTTGTCAGGTGTTTAGATAGTCCTTGATCTCCTAGCGCGTGGATTTTAGCGGGGGTTGAGGGTCTGGTGATCTTATTTCACCATGATTGTTGACGTGCCTATCACCTAGCAACGACATGATCCCGGTTGAGGGGATCATTGCACTCCCTAAGGGATAGAGGCAAGGGATAACTTGGTCAAGGTTTGTGCTACCCTTGTGGGCATGATTCGTGGTAGTCGTTATGGGCGTTGGGTTGTGACACCTTATTGCATTGGTTTGCACACCATAGAGGTTCTAGATGTTGGCCATTGAGGGAGTCGTGTTGGGATTGTAGAGGTTGACCCTTAGATGTTAGGCGTTGTCATGTTGTGTTGAGCAAGTAGTCGTATCCATATTTTGATCTACGCATGTTTCGCCCCACCGCTCGTAGAGCTATTGCATGGATTCATTGTTGTTTTTTGCCTGATCGGCGTGCATGTGTTCATCGTCAGGTTGTGTGGTTCAACTGTTGTCATCATTTCCTTCTTTCTTTAAAAAAAAAAAATCTTGCACTTTCGCTTCCCTTGCAGTCATAATGATATGGGGACCTTACATATGGTATCAAAACAGGTTCAAACCTATGACTATGGATCACCATGATTTCCACTACAGTAAACCCTTGAGTAATAACCTAGCGTTTTAAAAAAAAACAAAAAAACTATAAATGTTTTCATGTGGTGATCTCGATTAGAGGATGCCACAGAGGTTCGCAACGGGTGCTCTGGAATAAGGTGTGATGCCTCCAGAGGTGCCCGCACCCTCAGAGCCTAACCCCAAAGGGGAAGAAAAAATCCTTGGGTTGGATTCGATTGTTGTAAGGGATGATGACAGTCTGAAAAGGCCCTTCCAGAGATTGTCAAAATCCTTGATTCACCATTGGTACTGAGATGAGGCTAGAGAACCTGTACCCCTAAGGGTCCACAATGCACCCTAGCTAGTACCGTTAGCATCCATCAAGAACTCGAGAGAGTTGATTTCTCGAGTCCATGAATGTCGTAGACGCCTGTGTCGTCGAGGCATGGTTGTAGAGAAAGGCGTTGCGCTTAAAGCTTCACAACTACAACCTACAACATGAAGGTCCGCATGGTGGTATTTGAACTGAAGGGGAGTGCTTTTCTATCGCGAAAGATGCTCCTGCCACATTTGAACATGGCCATCGATGACATGTCATGGGAATTGTTCGAGGAACGGTTCCAGAAGAGGTATTTCTCTGAGGAATTCGTTGAGAGTCGACTCAATGAGTTTGATGCCTTGCGACAAGGCAGTCGCACAGTGCCCAAGTATGAGGCCCATTTGGAGCTACTTCGGTATGCTCCACGCCAAATTACCTAGAAACTTAAGGTGAAGAAATTTGAGTTTGGCCTTATGGTTAGAATTCAGCTTCTACTTCGGGTACCAGGAATACTGGATGGAGGAAAGTATGTTGGATTGTGGGGAGCCACATTACCAGCATTACTGCCCAGAGGAAAGGATCAGAGCATCTGGATCATCCAGACCCACTACAATGTGATTTTTGGGCAAGGCCCATTAGATTCATGCAACGGTGAATAACTGCTAAGGAGATCACCATTTGAATGTATTCGAGACGTCGGATATCATCGCTGACCAGACCCTTAGTATTTGATAGATCCCGGTTGATGCAGAAGCATCATAAGTAGCCACCCAAGAAAGAAATGTAAAAGGTGGAAGACAGCTAGGAAAGCACCAGTGCATGTTTTTGAAATGTTTTGAAAAGTTAATGAAGCGGATATTAATGTGATAGTTGGGGAAGCATACTTACATTTGTATCTTAGATGTTGTAAACATATCTTGAGAATTTCTCTCATCTGTAGAATGTAAAGGCATTTATACCTAATTAATGAAAGTAGGTAGATTTGAATTCATAGATTAGACAATTTAGAGAGTAGGAGGGAAAACGGATATAGACACCCTCACCCTTGTATCATTGTAACATTATGAGATTAAAGAAGAAAAAGAGAGATTTTCATAAGATGTTGATCTGTAATAGAGAGTTGTAGAGAAGAACCCATGTACAGGAGCACTTGAGTTAATATATGAAGCTTTGACTCAATTTTCATGGTGTTATGATGCTTACTGTTTACATTTGTTGAATGGTATGCTTACAGTTGTTTTATTCTCTCTGTTTATGCATTTGTTTCATTGCTGTGTTGAATGTGTGATTTCATGTTAAGTATATGAAGTCTGAGAGGGGAGAAGAATGAGTTTCAATTATTTCTCATCCTGAGAGTTCCTACAAGGAGTGCAGTGAAACGTTCGCAAGGTGTGCATTGACAAGAGTCTAAGTTTTATCTCAGAAAGCTCAGGAGAGATTCCGTTGTTCTCATACCAGCAGAAGTGTAGGTGAAGAATAGAGCTGTGCAAGGTGTGCGCAGGCTATTTGAACCCTTAGAAGTGTCAACTAAGGTGAAGGTGGGAGGACTGTTATTGCAAAGAGTGCACGGAGTTGAGGGCTCAAATAACAAGGAAGTTATTTGAAAGATTGTCGCAAGAAGTGCGAGTAGGATTCCTCTTGGAGGTTTGAATAAGTGAAAGTTTGGGAGGCTTAGTACCTTTGAAGTGTTCAAAGGGAGATGAATGTTGAAAGCATCTCATAAAAGACAAATTCAGGAGGGAGAACACCGATTTGTCTCACAAAAGTCATTGAAGAGTGAATCGGGCGGTTAGAATTCTCCGTGGAGAACTCGTGAGGACCGTAGGATCCATAGGCATTGCAGGGTGGATAAGGGTTGGACGAACCCATTACGTTGGTTTCAAGATTCAATGTTGACCGTTGATCGTGACCGTTGAGCCGTCAAGATCATTTCGGCAAATCGGGGTTTGTAAGTCCAAGGTGTAAGGAAAATCCCTTGGTCACTCGAAAAGGAAAGAAGAGGCGTAGAATTTTCAGTGTTTCAGAATTTCAGATTTCGTCATTTCGAGGGTCCTGACGACAAGGAGACGAGGCTCCTAGCATTGAAAATCCTGAAGTCGCAAGTCGCGACAGGATTTTGGTGGGGAATTTCGGTATTTTGGCACTTCGGGTGTCAAGAAGTAGAGGAGGCATTGTTTTGGGATCGAGAGTTTCGAACTCCTAGTACCCGGAAGTCCGAAATAATGTGGGTCATCTGATTGAATGAAGGCTTATAGCCGTTGATCTCGTAGAAGGCACCATTTCGGAGTTCAGGGTTTTGAAGTGATAGAGGAATGGTTGTCGAACGATTATTCAAGTTTCGAAAGCCGGAAAGCTTGAGTGGACAGGTGGAAAGAATCCATGTTGGAAGCAGAGTACAGTGGGGAATACAGGTGGCGTGTTTTTGTTAATAGGCGGAGTCAATCCTTGTTGACCATTTCGGGGTTTTGAAGGTTGAAGGACCGACAGTCTTGCAACCGGATTCACGAAATCATGAAGTCTGAAACTCTGAATCGACAAAAAGTTTCGTTGGGAAGCCATCCTTTACTGAACGTATCAGGATTTAGCATTTCGACAGTTTCAAAGACAAGAGGTCAAGCTTTGCTCCAGAATTCCTGAAGTCGCAAAACACGACACAACTGTGGAGGATGATGCGGCCAAAGATTTCAGTGTTTTGGCATTTCGGGTTTAGGCGGGTTGAAAAGCGAGAAACTCAATAGCAGGAATCACGATGTCGTGAAACCCAAAGTCCCGATTCAGCAAAGGGAACGATCATATTATTGGTTAGGATATTTGGGTTGATGCCTTGTGTTTGATCACACGGACATACCTATAAGGACCTATGGAAAACACTATTGTGTGCGTGTGGGATTCCCTATGGAGGAATCGAAGAGTCAATTTGACTCAGGGGTATATTTAGAACTATCTTGCATGGATCTTGGCCCGAGGGTCAGGGGTCTATGTCAATGTGGTATCAGAGATCAGAACAAGTTATTTTATTTCTATAGCAAAGAGAATAGAGGAACGTTTTTCAGCCATGCCGCCGAGAAGAAGAGACAGGTCAATCCCAATGCTTGATCCAGCAAGAGAAAGAGAAATGCAAGAGTTACATGTCAGGCTTGATGCCATGGAGAAAACACAGAGGCACACAGTTGATGTTGGGGATATCAGCGAGGCTGAAAGTAGAAATGAAGCTAGAAACAAAGGAGAAGAAGTTGCAGTCGAAGATGTTGTGGATGAACGCCTATTTAGGGTTGTTGCAAGGATATGTGCCGGAGAAAAAATGGACATTCCAGTGTATGAGGGAAACCTATATGTTGAAGAGCTTCTAGACTAGATTAGAGCTCTAGACAAATACTTCGAATACGAGGATGTCAAGGAAGATAAGAAAGTTAAACATGTTGTTGCTAGACTTAAAGGGAATGCAACACTATGGTGGGATGAACTGTAGGCTCACAGACGCTACAAAGGCAAGAAAAAATCAAGAGCTGGGATAGAATGGTTGCAAAGATGAAAGCCAAATTTATACCCAAGGATTATCAAATCACTCTATTTCGAAGGATGCAGAATTTGAAACATAAGTTGATGTTAGTGAAAGAATACACTGAAGAATTCTACAAGATAAACATTAGAGAAAGTCATCGGGAAAGCGATGATGAAAAATTTGGCAAGTACATGAATGGTCTGTGATATGACATTCAAGATGAGATGAACATGATGACTATTCGAACTGTGGAAGATGCTTATCGGATAGCTCTGAAATCCAAAGAGAAGCTGAGCCAAAAACAAGGTCAAAGAGGTCGAGGAAGAAGTCAAGCCAGAGGAAAAACAATTTCCCAAGATAGAACTCAGAGATCTAAAGAAGAGGGAAAGAAACCTCAAACTCAACATGAGAGAGGAGGAAGCTCACAGAGAGGGCAGTATGTTGATAGAAATACTTTTCCTCGAGTTAGAGGAAGAGGAAGAGGCAAAGGTTGTGAAGTAAAATGCTTTGTCTATGGAAAGATCTGACACAAATCCTATGAGTGTCTAGATAAGAAAAAAGAGGTGGTGAAACTCACATTGTCAAATCTCAAGGATGGAATGTTGAGGCAGAAGATGCTAAGGGTGGAAGATCTTTGATGATGAGGAAAGTTCTCTTGAAGTGAGAGAAGGAGGCAGAGAACCCAGCCCAAAGAAACAGTGTGTTTCAGATTGCTTGCAAAACCAAAGACAAGGTATGCAAGGTCATAGTGGACAGCGGTAGCACAAAAAATCTTGTATCTATAGAGATTGTAGAAAAGCTAGAGCTGGAGACTGTTATACATCCAAGCCCATTCAGAGTTTCATGGCTACAAAAAGGATATCAGGTAAATGTCACTCAACAATGTTTAGTTGAATTTAAAAGAGGAGGATATAAAGTTGAAATATTATGTGATGCCATTCCCTTGGATGTTTGTCATCTATTGCTGCGTAGACCATGGAAATATTACAAAAACATGATTCATGATGGGAGAAAGAACACATACACCTTGGAGAAAAATGGGAGGATGCACATGTTGTTGCCGATTAAAAACCAAGAAGTGAAAACAGAGATGAGAAACACTATACTTCTCATGATTGGGAAGGAACTTCTTAAGGAGGATAAGAAGAAGGAAGACATACAATTTATTGTGGTCAGGAAGCCTAAAATTGTTTTGACTAGTACAAGAATAGATGATTTACCAGAAGAAATCGAGGAATTGCTGGGAGAATTTGTTGATATAGTAGTGGATGAACTACCTCGTTCATTACCACCTATCATGAGTATAAGCCATCATATTGATTTTATACCTGGATCTAGTTTACCAAACAAAGCCACGTACAGGTTGACGCTACAGGAAAAATAGGAAGTCAAGAGATAGGTCCAGGACTTAATGGACAAAGGATTGATTCGAGAAATCTTGAGCCCATGCGTTGTTCCAACAATGCTCAGCCCAAAGAAAGATGGAGGTTGGAGAATGTATACAGACTCAAGGGAAATCAATAATATTATGATCAGATATAGATTTCCATTACCAAGGATGGATGACTTGATGGATTGCTTGAGTGTAGAAAAGTTTTTTTCAAAGATTGATTTGAAAAGCGGGTATCATAAAATTCGGATGAGAGAAGGTGATGAATGGAAGACAACATTCAAGATGAATGAGGGACTGTGTGAATGGCTTGTTATGCCATTTGGCTTAACAAATTCACCCAGTACTTTAATGAGGTTGATGAACGAAGTCCTGAAGGATTTTGTTGGGAAATTCGTCATCGTATATCTTGATGATATATTAATCTTCAGCAAAACAAAAGAAGAGCATTTAAAGCATTTAGTTTTAGTAATGAGAAGATTACATCAAGAGAAATTGCTGATCAATGTGAAGAAATCACCATTTATGAGAAGAAAACTTATTTACTTGGGTTTTGTTATCTCTGCAAATGAGTTGAAGATGGATACAGAAAAGGTAGATGTAATTAAGAATTGGCGATCGTTGAAGAGTGTGTTTGAAGTTCGAAGCTTCCATGGTTTGACAAGTTTCTACAGGAAATTCATTCGAAATTTCAGTGGAATTAGCGTACTATTGATGGATACGGTGAAGAAAAAACATAAATCTTTTCACTGGATAGAAGAAGTAGAGAAAAGTTTCAACCTGCTGAAGAAGAATATCACGGAGCAACCAATTCTGGTTTTTCCATATTTGAGCAAGACATTCCAGGTCAGGTGTGACGCGAGTGGATTTGCAATTGGAGCAGTCTTGATCCAAGATGACTGGTCGATCCCATACTTCAGTGAAAAATTGAATGAAGTGAAGATCAAGTACTCAACATATGACAAACAATTCTATGCAGTCATACAAGGATTGAAGAAATGGAGACATTATTTGGTTCCTAAAGAGTTTTTTTTGTATAGTGATAATCATGCTTTACAATTCGTGACTCAATAGGAGAAGTTGAACCAAAAACATGTTAAATGGGTTAAATGCATGAAGAATTTTACTTTTGTGATTAACCATATTTCTGGAACTACTAACAAATTTGTTGATTCTTTGAGCAGGAAATGTTTCCTTATGCACGAATGCAGAGTCAAGACTTTAGGTTTTGATAACCTCAAAGAAATGTATAAGGGTGACCCAAATTTTAAAGAGGCATATGAGGCATCTGAGAATCCAGTTCTCAGGGACAGAAGCCAATGGACCGAGTATATGATCCAGGATGGATTATTATTCCGGGACAATCAACTATGTATTCCAAAATGCTCCCTAAGGGAGAGCCTACTAAAGGAAAAACACAGTGGAGGATTGGTCGGACACTTCGGTCATGATAAGACGTTCTCAAAGTTGAATGGCTCATATTTTTGGCCAGGGATGAGGACAAATGTTAAGAAATTTGTGGACAGATGCAGGATTTGTTACCACACAAAAGGGAAAAGGCAGAACATAGGGTTATATCAACCATTACCCATACCAAAAAGGTCGTGGGACGCAGTGAGTATGGATTTTATATTGGGACTGCCAAGAACACAAAGAGGCTATGATTCAATCTTTGTGGTAGTTGACGGATTTTCAAAATTGACATATTTCATACCATGTGAGAAAACCAGTGACGCAACTCATATTGCCAGCATATTTTTTAAGGAATTCATCAGACTTCATGGCTTACTAAGGAGTATCGTGTTTGATTGAGATACCAAGTTCATAGGGCATTTCTGGAGGACCTTATGGAAAAAGATAGGGACAAGTTTGTCTTTTAGCTCAACATATCATCCTCAAACGGATGGGCAGAGAGAAGTCGTGAACATGAGCTTGGTAGATTTGTTGAGGAGCTTAGTGACCGAATACCACAGTCAATGGGATCACATTCTTCCACAAGTGGATTTTTCTTATAATGATTCGCATAATAGAAGCACAAGGCAGAGTCCATTCCAGATTGTATATGGAATGCAACCAAGGGGAGTTTTTGAATTGAAAGATTCAGAACAAGATGAATTTAAGAGTGCTAGTGCAGAATACTTTACAGAGGGAATGAAGGATCTTCACAGCCAAGTCAAGGAGCGATTGCAGAGTTCAAATTAAGAATACAAGCGGAGAGAAGATTGACATAGGCAAGAACTTCAATTTGAAGTTGGTGATCTAATTCTTGCACATCTAAGGAAGGAGAGGTTCCCAAGGGGAACATATAACAAACTAAAGATGAAAATATTGGACCATGTAAGGTCATGAAGAAACTTGGGGCAAATGCATATGAGATTGAATTACCTTATGGGATAAGAATCTCACCGATATTCAATGTTGCAGATTTGTACCCTTACAGAGTTGAAGAAGCAGGAGCAGAGAAGGAATAGAAATAAATTCAATGGAAAAAACAAATGCCTGTAGCTGAAAAGCCACAGATGGAAGGCATAATTGACAAAAGGATTAGTAAAAAGACCAAGAGAAAAGAGTATTTTGAATACTTGGTCAAATGGAAGGGACATCCAGTTGAAAATGCTAGTTGGGAAGATGAAGCAAAAACTCATAAGCATGGATAGACCGTGCAAGAGCTCATGAACAGGAGTTCATGAAAATTTTCAAGCAAGGGAGTATGATGCAGGAGCATCGTAAGCAGCTAGCCAAGAAAGCAACGTAAAAGGCGGAAGACAGCTGGGAAAGCACCAGCGCACGTTTTTGAAATGTTTTGAAAAGTTAATGATGCGGATATTAATGTGATAGCTGGGGAATCATACTTACATTTATATCTTAGATGTTGTAAATAGATCTTGAGCACTGCTCTCATCTATAGAATGTAAAGGCATTTATACGTAATTAATGAAAGTAGGTAGATTTGAATTCATAGATTAGATAGTTTAGAGAGTAGGAGGGAAAACAAATATAGACACCCTCACCCTTGTATCATTGTAAAATTATGAGATTAGAGAGCCGTAGAGATCGTAAAATAGATCACAGCAGGATTCCTCTTGGAGGTTAGAATTTCAAGTGAAAGCTCAAGGGGGTTAGTACCTTTGAAGTGTTCAAAGGGAGACGGAAGTTGAAAGCATCTCATAAAAGACAAATTTAGGAGGGAGAACATTGATTTGTCTCGCATAAGTCATTGAGGAGTGAATCGGGCGGTAAGAATTCTCCATGGAGAAATTGTGAAGTCGCAAGGACCATAGGATCCAGAGGAGTTGCAGGGTGGATAAGGGTTGGACGAACCCATTACATTGGTTTCAAGATTCAATGTCGACCATTGATCATGACCATTGAGACGTCAAGATCATTTCAGCAAATTGGGGTTTGTAAGTCCGTAGTGAAAGCCAAATCCCTTGGTCACTCAAACTTCCAAATCATGAAATGGATTATCGTGTGTGAAGAAGAGGCATAGATTTTTCGGCATTTCAAAATTTCAGAGTTCGACATCTCGGGGGTCCTGACAACAAGGAGTCAGGGCGCTTACCATTGAAAATCCTGAAGTCACGAGTCGCGACAGGATTTTGGTGTGGAATTTTGGGATTTCGGCACTTTGAGTGTCGAGAAGCAAAGGAGGCAGCGTTTTGGGATTGAGAGTTTTGAACTCCCGCCACTCGAAAGTCTGAAATAAAATGGGTCGTTGGATCGAACGAAGGCTTATAGCCGTTGATCCCGTGGAAGGCACCATTTCGGAGTTCAGGGTTTTGAAGTGATAGAGGAATGGTTGTCGAAGGGTTATTCAAGTTTCGAAAGATGGAAAGCTTGAGTGGACAGGTGGAAAGAATCCATGTGAGAAGTAGAGTACAGTGGGGAAGACAGGTGGCATGTTTTCGTCAATAGGCGTAGTCAATCCTTGCTGACCATTTCAGGGTTTTGAAGGTTGAAGAACTGGGAGTATTTTAGCTGGATTCAAGAAATCACAAAGTCCGAAAATTTGAATCGATGAAAAGTTTCATTGGGGAGCCAGCCTTTCCTAAACGCATCGGGATTCGACATTTCAGCAGTTTCGAAGACAAGAGGTCGAGATTCTTTGCTCCATAATTCCGAAGTCATGAAACGTGACACAACTGTGGAGGAGGATGTGGCCAAAGATTTTGGTGTTTCGACATTTCGGGTTTAGGAGGTTTGAAAAGCGAGAAAATCGACAACAGAAATCGCGATATCGTGAAACCGAAGTCCTGATTTGGCAAAGGGCGTCATCTTATTGTTGGTCAGTAGATTTGGGTTGATGCCTTGTGTTTGATCACGTGGGCATACCTATAAGGACCTATGGAAAACACTATTGTGTGTGTGTGGGATTCCCTGTGGAGGAATAGAAGAGTCAATTTGACTTAGGGGAAGATTTATAATGATCTTGCATGGATCTTGGCCCGAGGGTCGGGGGTCTGCGTCACCGGTGCTATTGAAATTTTCATATCTAGTGCAGCGCTAAAAAGGATTAAGGTAAAGGTAGTCAATGAATATTACTTTAGCTTTGTAGAGATGGTTTTGGGAGCCAAACAGAAGGTTGGAGGAAGGATTGCAGGCTGTAACTTTAACCTGGGAGAGTGTGTCACCAGGGTCAACCTGTACGTGACAATCTTAGGATCTTATGACGTCGTGATCGATATGGACTGGTTGGAATCACATGAGTCGATACTCAACTGTAAGATGAAATAGTTGAGCTTGGTCGATGATGAGGGATAGAGACGCCTGATTGTAGGTTGGAACTAGGGAATTTCCCTGAGGTTTATCTCTTCCTTGCAGTTAGGGAAGAACATGCGCAAGGGATGTAAGCTTTATGTGATCCCTTCATGAATGAGAAGGGAGTAGCAGAAGGTCTATAACACCTTCTTGTGGTGAGAAATCTTGTGGACGTCTTTCCAGAGGAGTTACCTTTGATTCTGCCAGAGAGGGAATTTGATTTTACCATAGACTTGGAACTGGGGACTAAACCGATAGCAAGAACTTCTTATCGGATGTCGACCCCGGAGGTACAAGAGTTGAGAATGAAACTGAAGGAGTTGTTGGACCTGGGACTTATACATCCAAGTGTGTCACCGTGGGGTGCACCTGTTATTTTCATACGAAAGAAGGATGGGTCATGCAGGCTCTGCATTGACTACCATCAATTAAACAAGGAAACAATCGAGAATCAGTATCTGTTACTGAGGATTGATGATCTGTTCGATCAGTTGAAGGGTGTGACGGTGTTCTCAAAGATCGATTTGTGATCAGGCTATCACTAGTTATGGATCAAGGAGGATGACAACCCTAAGACCGCTTTTAAGACAAGGTTTGGTCATTACGAGTTTACTATTTTACCATTTGGACTGAAAAATGCCCCAGGAGTATTTATGAGTTTGATGAACAAGGTGTTCCACGAGAACTTAGAAAATTTCGTTCAAGTATTCATTGATGATATTTTATTTGACTCTTGGATGATGGAGGAGCATGATGAACACTTGAGCTTGGTACTACAGTGTCTGTGAATGCTCAAATTGTATGGGAAGTTGTCCAAATGCTTGTTTTTATCAATCGAAGGTTCACTACTTAGAGCGTGTCATCTTCGGCGAACGTATCGTCGTGGATCCAACAAAGGTCAAGGCTATTATGGAATGGCTTGCGCCGATGAATGTCCCGAAACTGTATATCTTCATGGGTTTAGTAGGATATTATCAATCATTCGTTGAGGGATTTTTCAAAGATATCAATCCGATTACGAATTTAAATAACAAGAAAAAGAAGTTTGTTTGGACCGATAAATGTGTTGAGGCATTTCGGAGGCTCAAAGAGTTGTTGACAACGACACTAATACTAAAGGTCCCTGACATGGACACGGAATTCTTTGTATGAATTGATGCATCCAAGGAAGTCTTAGGTGGAATCTTTATGCAAGACAGTTGAGTGATCACTTATATCTCGAGGAAATGGAGAAGGCATGAGGAGAACTATGCGATGCACGATTTGAGTTTTTAGCCAGTTTTTATGCCCTAAAGGTTTGGAGACACTACCTAGTTGGACGAAAATTTTAACTAAGGATGGACCACTGTGGAATACAACACATCCTTACGCAAATCGACCTGAACGCACAACAACGATGTTGGTCAAAGCTTCTTAGCGAGTACAATTTCAATATTTCTTACATAAAAGGAACAATGAATCGAGTGCCAGATGCATTGAGTCGGAGACCATGCATATTTTTGGTGTTGCCTCTTCAGATGAATCTACATGAAAAGATTCTAACTTTACAGTGTGATGATGACTGGTACAAAGAGGTCGAGGATTTTATCGAAAAAAACACAATGATGGTACCAATATTTGAAGGATTTACGTTTGACGAAGATGAATTATTGAGGTTTAAAAATCGGATTTACGTACCATAGAACGACGAGTTGAGGATATTGATTCTAAACGAGGCTCATAGAGAAGTATACATGGCTCACCAGGGAGTCACGGAGATGAGGGAGGACCCTAAACCCTTATTCTTATGGAAAGCAATGAAGGAAGACATAGTCAACTATGTGGTCAGATGTCTAGAATGTCAGTAGGTAAAGGATTACCATAGACATCCAGCAGGATTACTACATCCACACACTATTCTGAAATCTAAATGGGAGTTTATGTCGATGGATTTCATTGTTGGATTACCACTAACGGTAAGGAGACATGACTCAAATTTTTGGGGTATTCGACACTCTGGCAAAGAGTGCTCATTTTATTCTGGTGCATATGACATATCAAGCACCTGACATAGCTAGAGTTTTCATCAGTGAGATTGTGAGGTTGCATGGCGTGCCTAAGAGGATTATATCTGATTGAGGATTGATGTTTACTGGATGGTTTTTGACTAGTTTCCAAGAGGCCTTGGGAACCCAACATAACTTTAGTACTGTATATCACCCTGAGACAGACGGACAAACCGAACAAACAAAACAAGTCTTGGAAGACATGTTGCGCATGTGGGTGATGGACCAACAAAAGTGTTGGGAAGAATTCTTGTCACCGGTAGAATTCGCTTATAACAACAGTTACCAAGGCACCATTAATATGGTGCCTTTCGAGTTTCTTTATGGACAACCATGTCGAACACCTTTGAGTTGGGATCGACTTGAATATAGGGTCGTGGTGGGACCGGAAGAGATTTAAGAAATGAAACATTAAATGCAAACTATAAGACAAAGGATCAAGGAAGCGCATGATAAACAAAAGAGTTATGTCAATGCGCGTCATGTTGACCATAGTTACACTGTGGTGATCGAGTATTTTTGTGGTTGAAACTGCATAAGAGATCGATCAAGTTTGGAAAATGGGCTAAACTATATCCTAGGTTCATGGGATCCTATAATATTGTGGAAAGGAGAGGCCCGTGGCCTAATGACTAGCCTTACATGATTCTTGAGGGGTATGCATGATGTCTTTCACGTCTCTGTTTGAGACTTTATGATTAGTGATCCTACACGTGTTTTGACTTGAGCACCTTGCCGGTGTTGGACATCTGAGTCGATCCATATCCTGGATCATCGCATTCGACATCTATGGCATCGAACAATAGATCAGTTTAGGGTCCACTGGGACAACTATAGTTCGCACTTGGAGACCTGGGATGACGCATATGATATGCGCCAGAAGTTTCCTTTTTTTGTTTGATAGATAGACTTATGATACTGTGATACACATTATTTCAACACTTATATACTGTGAAAATTTGGGATGAAGTTTAGACCAAGAGGGGGTGTATGTAACATCCCGCTCTTGCGCGCAATGAGCAAACTTATTCTTTGAGACACTTGCTTGAAAGTGATCTGGATTATTATACTATTGGGTGTTTAATTATGATTATGAGGCATTATGGATATGATGACATGTTATTTTATTGTATTGACATAGACATGTGCTATTGAATCAGTTCTTCTGAGTGTGCAGGATTTGGACCTTGAGGATGCTAAGGAATCGACATAACCCTTGGACTCTGGATCGAGTCAGGGAGTGGACAATTGGGGTTTGGTTGTTGTATATATATGACATATGTGTATTTGATTGGATGTTATGATTATGGATTTTATTCTTACATGATTTGTTGACAATGCAGGCTAATGATAGCTTGCTGACCAGACTCACATGTGGATTAGAGGGGTCATGTATGACTACAATAGACGTTTAAGGAGAGGTATGGACAACATCCCTGCCACAACCTACTAGCACTCCCGTTGTGGTTCAAACTATAGGTTAACGATTACCTAGTATGAGAAGACCCACGATGCCATGAGGGCAGACTACGATAGTCACTCATGATGATTTTAAGGGGCGCGCAATAAGGTAGGGGCCTTATTCCTTAGAGACCCTTAATCTCCCAGAAGATCACCTGGCGGAGTATTGACTCCAGGGGTTTTGATGTCTACCAAGTCAATCAAGAGGCGAGTGGCACCCTTGGAGCACGTAGTGCATCCTGAAGGGCACATCACGTTGTTAAATAATAAATGAATAAACCTATATGTCCTTAGAATTAATAATGTGATGAGAAAGATTTAAAACAATTTCCCTAATAAAATGTCGTCCGACCTAGGAAAATAAAGTCTAGGTCTAAGTAATACTTGTGATCTATATATATATACACACACACATATATATATATTTATATTTATATAAAAATAAAAATAAATAAATAATAATGATTATCATCATTAATCATGTGATGAGAAGGGGGTAAGAAATTCAATTAATTTATAAAAATCTTTTAGGGGATAAAATTTAAAAAGGGGGAAAAGGGGAAATAATTGTTTTGTTACATATGTTAATTAAAAAAAAAATAATTAAAAAGAAAGGGGAAAAAGGTAATTTTCTACACTTGCCAATTTGAGTTTTAAATGAAAAGGGAAAGAAGGAAATTTAAAAGAATTAGGAAACTAGGAAAATGCGGGAAACATAAAAATAAAGGGGAAACACAAGGAAATATAAGAAAGACTAACTTAGTAAGGTATATAACATTTAAGAACTTTCTAAATTAAACTCAACTAGTAAATTAGTAATGGGGTAAGTCGTTAAAATGTGTAAGGGAATATGAGGACACCTAGGAGCAATTCTAGGAATGTTTTTAGGTGGGTGAGGGAAACGGGAGTAATTAATTAATTAATGAAATTAATTTATGGTGCAATGAAGGGGATGGGTGACACATGTACAGGGAGGATTTTTACGAATTAAATTATTAAATAATAAATTGAATGGGAATTTGGGAAATAAAATGACTTAGAAACTCTATATAAAGGAGGGAGGAGGAGGAGGATGGATATCCTATGTGATGCGTAACGTTTAGTTGTAGAATTTTAGACTTAACTAACTTAGCTTGTGGGAGTTGGGATTCCCAGCTCCGTGAAGAGTGGTAGCTCGGCCTTGCGAGGCAAGCTAGGAGCTAGCTAATCTCTAGTTCAATTTTCGTTGCCCTTTTGCGGATCGGGGGGATAAGGGGGAAGAAGAGTACCTAGCGTTCGCTGGGAGGTACCGGTGAAGTCTCAGCGGTCGGTAAGTGGGAGCTGCACGGAGCGCGTGGGAAAATGACTCAGAGAGGATGACTTAGGCTACGGTACTCATGCTCTTATTCTGCATGGTAGACTATTATTTACTTTACTCTTTCATTTCTATACCTTTAATTGTGTAAAGAAAGTGTTTGACTTAGCATTTTAATTGAGAACATAAATTTTCCCATAGCCTTATGCTCGCTTCCTGACTTGATTCCCTTGGCATTCGACCCCCAAATGATGTGACTGTCCTATTGGTTTTATTGATTTATTGTGAAGAGTTGTGCTTTACTTCGTCCTCATCCCTAGATCATCGGTCCAGGCCTGAGAAGTCGGCCAAGAGCCGGATCGACGGTCGTCACTTCGGTGTTAATAGACCTATAGATCCTAACGCGCTACTTTTATGTGCATGCATGATGAGACAACGATGTGTTTTCCTAGTATTCTACCCCTGTTGATTGTTGTTGGCCGATTGATAGTCATTACACCTGCCTTTTTCATCTTCATTCCCTGCGATTTTACTTTTGCACTTTAATTTAATTGAGGACGAATTTAGAGTGCATTTCTGCCCAGTTAATGGACAGTTATAATTTATATTGGACTGCGATTTGTCCTCTTTTTTCACAACCGTTACATTTTATTTGGACATTGATTTTCCCTATGCATTTTACTATATTTGAAGGCGATTTTTCCCTGCACTTCTCTTACATCTGGCTTGTGTTCTCCCTCAGCAAAATATTTTCCGTTGATAGGGAATTTACCTTTGTAAAGTCAGTTATTACTTTCGACTGCGTTGGACAGATCCAATGGTTGACACTACATCTTGGGATAACGTTTTATGGTATGGTATAGTGCAGTCTTGCATATAGTTAATATATTCTACCAACGATTTGCTTTCACTTGTCAGGTTCCACGATTTCATATACCTATGGCAGCTAGTTTGTGTTCGCAGTCAAATTAGCTATTTTACATTCACAATTTATGTTCGCAATTTCCTTTCAGCGTTTTTATACATTTCGGTAACTTGGGTAGTAAATAATAGCCTAAGATCTGTGTAAAGGGTAGCGTTGTTTATTCTTTTAGAATACTGATAATTATTGTGTTACACAACCTTATTTATGTAATAAAACAACGATATTTATATTGTGGTAAACCAACGATGTTAACTACTCAGCTATCTAGTGCATAGCAATAATATTTTAACTCAACGATGTTACCCTTTGTATAACACGGTAACTGACATATGCCCCTTGGTTCTCGATTTTAGCAATTTACCTATCTCGACTATGAGGAAAATTATATATATATGTACTGAAGGGTGTGTATTTCAGCGCCCGATTGGTAAACAAGTGATCAACAATGATAACCCCAGCGTGTGAGGGAGAAGGAGAACCCTCTGCGTCCTTAAATTGGGAGCTGTCAGTGAGCTTCATCCTTCATGTGACCGTGTTCCCTTCACACGGCCGTGTTTTTCTTCCTGTATGCCTGCGTCTTGTTTGGGATATGCCTGCGTTCTCTTGAGAGTTCATTGTTTCTGCATTTGTTTTATCCACAACGAACTCTTCTGCTCAAGCTTCGTCTGATAGCGATTGATGGCTCTAACCCTTAACTTGGACTGTCGTTTCCTTGAATAGCGTGGGTGGGTGGGACAATGTATTTCTGGGTAAGTTCTGCGTGTGATTATGGAGTTACTGATTTAGATGCGTTGGACGCGTTTTTATTTAATAGTTAGCCTTCTCTTTATATCCAGTTGTTTGACAACAAAATTTTATGCTATTTCCCAGCTCTTGAATGTAAATGCTCTCAACGTTAATACGGTGTGAGGGCCAGTGTTTTTAATTGTGTTTACTGACGGGAGTTATACAACCTTTCGTTTTTCCCAGACCCAACTTTTACGGACGACAATCTTATTCTTGGTTTGTTCTACTCAGCGCTAACATAGCCTTTTACCCTTTAGACCGTGACTTATCTAAGGACAGCTGCGTCTAAGCTCTCTATTCTTAGAGAAACATATCTTTTCTCACTAGACAACGCTAACATGCCTTACACAGCATTATAACAACATCATAATATCATGCTTGTCACTTTTGGGCTTTACACAGCGATCTAATTTCTGGATCATAATATCATGCTTGCCACTTTTGGGCTTTACACAGCGATCTAATTTCTGGATTGACAGTTATGTGTGTCGCCATCCTTGCTAATTTTGTTATATCATTAAACTCTCTAAGGAGAGTGTACAGGTTTATGACAGCTATCTTTTATTACCGATGCAACCAAAAGTGTTTTTAATACCAATTTGGCATCCAGACGAAATATGTTGAAACTATCCGTTTAACCTTTAACAATGATATCTTTATATATTAACTTTTGTCCTTTGCTATTGTTTATTGGTTATTACGCCGAAAGGCGTACACCTATTGACAATGAGCACAATTAATCACCTTTTAATCTAAAATTCCAATCTGATGGTTAACAATTGAAGATGATGGCGTATTCTTAGTCGTCCTCCCAAATCAATGAATGTGATTTACTTTTCATAACTTCCTTGTATTTTTGAATGCATCCGTTAACCTATTTACTTTTTAACATTTACCTAATCATATTAAAAAATTACTGCAACACTATATGATTGCCACGTTTAAATGATTAACCTTTCAGATTACCATTTAGATTTCCTCAACTGTCCAAGCGTTTGATTTTCTAACTGCCCGTGCGTTTGATTTTCTGTCTTTCCTCACCTATATGCACGTTTCATTTTCGCCACGGATTTAAGCGGTCCGCCCATTCTCTACCGCCTATTTCCTTAGTTGTCCCCACGTTTTCTACAATTAAAACATCGCCTGGGTTTAGACTCCCTAGCATCAGTCTGATCAGTGGCAGGCGTTGCTCAACCCAAATGGAAATTTGAAGACAATGCATGGTAAAACATGGTAATGTTGTAGCCCATAGGCCTTAAATTCCTTACAACGAACACCATTCAAAACACAGATAATACTGCGAGTAGCATTAATAGCGCATATTATTTGACTTCTCTAACCTTGTTTAGATGCTTTCAGCTATAAATATATTTCTCATATATATGATCTACAATACAGTACATTACATTACCTATTTCTCTTCTTGAAATTTTCAGCCAACTGTTCGAGCTTTTGAATGAAATCATGGATGTGACTCTGCTTATTGGCTGCTATAATATCACAGGCCTTCGCAGTGTTCGATCTCAAGTTTTCCCCCTCCTCTCCCACCATTTCCATTGTTAATACTGTAGATATGTTTTCTCTCACAAAAGAGCCATCGTCTTCCCTTTCTATTTTGTTCCCTCCCTTCAATTCTGCAGCTATTTGCCGAGCATTCAAGCCTTGTTCAACTTGAATGGGGAGGAGGATAAAGGGTATTCCGAAGCACAATGACTCCATGGGGGAGCATACAAATATACACAAAAGCAACGCCTACGTTCACCAACAACGAGTTAGTGTATATTCGATTCTTCAAGGAAAAGTATACAAATATTTGCATATTTACTAACTGATACAGATGCGTGAAAGACTGATGTAGATGCGTGAAATTTTTTTTGCATGATTTGTAAATAGGTTTTTTTTAATAATAAATATTAAATGGATAGCCCAGATTTAATAAAGTTAAAACATTCTTTGTCCTCATGGGATTTAAATAAAAACCTACAACATTAATGATTCTCTTTTTATGAGATTTAAATCAAAACCAACCTTTATCATTTTAATAGAAAAATTGTGGCTGTGCTTTTCTGTCCGAGCCTTTCGGCGTGAAACAGTCACGGTTTTGAGTGGCTATGCTAGTATATTAGTATGGTTAATATAGCACTATCTTTTATAGCTAATTTTGTTGGTCAACTGTTAGTCATTATATGTATTTCTTAAATATTGTAAATTAGATGTATTAACCATTACCTTGCTTTAACCTTTATCAATGATAATGCCACTATCCCTTATTGCAATTTTTTTCTTTTAAAAAGATATGTACCTTAATAATTTTATTCAAGGTGTGCAGATTGATTTGTTGGGCGAGGAATTTTGGGTGTTGCTTAATTGTCTTAGTTTTCTTGTTTATTGTCATTGGGTGCTAGGGTTAGTCTTCAGGTGTTTAGATAGTCCTTTATCTACTAGCACATGGATTTTAGCGAGGGTTTAGGGTCCGATGATGTTATTGTGCCACGATTGTTGACGCGCCTATTACCTAGCGATGACATGATCTCGGTTGAGGGGATAATTGCGAGCCCTAACAGATAGAGGCAAGGGATAACTTGGTCGAGGTATGTGCTACCCTTATGGGCGTGATTCGTGGTAGTCGTTATGGGCCTTGGGTTGTGACGCTTTCTTGCGTTGGGTTGCTCACCCTAAAGGTTCTATATGCTCACCATTGAGGGATTTGTGTCAGGATTGCAGATGTTGACCTTTAGTTGGTAGGCGTTGTCACGTTGTGTCGGGCGGGTAGTCGTATCCATATTTTGATCTACGCATGTTTCTCCCCATTGCTCGTAGCGCTAGTGCATGGAGTCGTTGTTGTCCGTTGCCTAATCGACATGCGTGTGTTTGTCGCCAAGTTGTGTGGTTCAACTATTATCGTCATTGCCTTCTGGATTTAAGAAAAAAAACAAGTTTACACTTTCGCTTCACTTGCAGTCATAACGATATGGGGACCTTACATTTTCCCTACCCAAATCTCGACTCCAAGAGAAACCCTAATCCTGGGCGAAATAAATGCCAAAGGGAAGACGCTCCACCAACCCCCTACCAAGGAAGATGTGTTCTGGATTGCGCTGACATGATGGAGGGCGTGCTAACACTGTGGTAATCTCAAAAGAAATTGGCTGGTAGCACGGAGGTCACAGGGAGAACGCTAAAGGATGTAGGCGCACAAACTTTGTTAGGCAACTGCTGAGGTTGAACTCCCACATATCCTTTTACAGTTAAACTGTGTAAAAATAGAGCGGTCGGCCGATGTCAGTGAGGATCGCAGAGGGTGAACTCCCACGACTTCAATACAGGAAGGTCGTTGAGCATTAAAATAAAGACAGTGTGAGGTAAACTCCCTTGGGAAGTGGCTCCATGAAAGGTGCTAAAGGAAGTTTGTTGCGAAGAGAGAGCTCACTCCACTCTGAGGTAGGATAGTCTCTTACAGAAATAAAGTCAACTTGTGAGAGATCTCACAACTTCTAGAATAACACACGGGAGATGGGCGAAAGTCTAAGGGAGAGGGCACCCTCAACAAACAGAAATATCTAGATGAGAAATGGGAAGAGGGGCACTCTCAGCAGCCCAAAAATAACGAACCAAGAGATAAAATGGAAATCCAAGGCAAGGGCACTTTGAGGCATGCCCGAATTGTAGAGGAAGGGGATGAAACCGTCAATGGGGGAAAAGGGTCCATTCAAAATTTTTCACAGAGGAGGTAGACAGTCATTCACATAAACATAATAAAAAGCTATTGTGTTGGTTTAGAGTATAATAAGAACATATTCAACCAATTATCAACCTGGATATTTGTACTCAATAAAAGAAAAAGAAGTCCTAAACTCTATAATTCAGAAACTAAAAGATACAACATTATTAACCAAAAAAGATGAGAATTTTTTTTAGCGCATTACCATTCCAGCCTGAATAGAATACAATCAGATATAGGGTTTTATTACATCCATGGTGAATAAGAAAACTGAATTCATTTAACCCAATCTCATTATCATAAAGAAAAACACCATGCAATTACCCTTTCATTAAATAAAATACCTTAAATTTTGAGCAAAATCACGGAGCAACTTTTATGCAAAAACACACAGGAAGGTAAGGGGTAAATAGTGAGGTGAAAATTACAATGAAATGGGATGAATAAAGAAAGCAGAATCACAAAGAAGTAGGAAGTGTTTTCACTGTACATAATAAGGAATTTGTTGGGCAGAGAATTTATCCTTCACTTATTATCCATGCACATGAAAGCAGAGCATTTGAATCTAAATCTTTAACACCAGAGTAAAAGACAGTTGATTCAACTCCTGACCGATTGCTTAGGAACAGAGTAATAACTTAAAGTATAAAGGAACAGAAGATAAAAACACAATTTTTCTTTGTATTAAATCAATAAAAACAAACACAGAGAAGTCATTACATTCAGAGTTTGGGTTCGCCTTGGAAAATCAAATCAAAATACAATGAGCATAAGGCTGGGATGACTTTGAATTCTCTGATCCTGAAACGTTCGGCTCATCAAGACAAATTCATTAGAAGTTAAAAATGAAATATCTAGATAGTGTCACGCTCAATAAAGCATAAACCTTAACACAATAGAAGTACCTCACTGAAGGCGTAGGAACATCATTTAACTACCATTCAATACAAATATAGACATGCGTACCATAGCCAAATGTAAATTCTCTGAAGTCATTGTCCCACGCATGCTCCGTCTAGCTCTCGCTTGCCAACTGATGTGACCTCACCGATACCTCCCAACCAATGCTAGGGGTACTATTCTTCCCCCTGAGCCCCCCAAGCTACAAAGGGGCCACACACACAATACCAAAGAATGCTAGCACCCAGCTCGCCTCACAAGGTCGAGCTACCATTGGTTACCCGATCTCAGTATCCCAATTCGCATAAGAAAAAGTTCATCCAAGATAACATTTCGGCAGCGTAACGTTACGTAAGCCAGATGTTCTCCACACTCTTCCTCTTCCATCCTTTTTATAGATTTTTCTTATTCATTAGATTCATTTTTCATTTAATTAATTTTGAAAAACCTCCCCCGTACACATGTTGCCCGATCCCTTAGTTGCACCAAAAAATAAATTTTATTAATTAATTAAATGTTCCTATTTCCCTCATCCACCTAAAAGCATTCCTAAAAACGCTCCTCGGTGTCCCAAAATTCCCTTACAATTCTTGAATGACTTATGCCTTACTTAATTCCTAGTTGAGTTCATAAATAAAAAATTCCAAAGGCATGATTCCTTACTAAGTTAGGCATTCAATGTTTTATTTAAGTTTCCCCTTTTCTTTAAGTTTCCCTTTTTCCTTACGTTTCCTTTTTTCTTTTAAGTTTCCCCCTTTTTCCTTTTAACTAAAATAATCAATTTAGAAAGTGTAGATAAAAACAACCATTTACCCTTTTAATAAATATAATCCTCCAATATAATTTCTTTTTTTTTACTCTAATATTTAAGTTTGAATTTCTTTCCCCCCCTTATTTTTACATGTTTATTTAGTTTTTCTTTATCCACATTTTCTACTTAGACCTAGGTTTGAATTTCCCTAGGCTGGGCAACAATTTTTAAGGGAAATATTCTTATTAAAATTTACTTATTACACCATTCATTTTAAGGCCGACCAGGTCCTAAGGACGCATAATTTTCTAGGCACTAGGTTTATTAACTTATCATAGTTAAAATAACGATGTTCCCTTCAGGTTGCACTATGTGATCCAAGGGTGCCACTCGCCTCCTTTTGTTTTATTTGCATGACATGCTCTTCAAGACGCACTACGTGCTCCAAGGGTGCCACTTGCCTCTTTCCATTTTCTTTGCACGACATCCCTTCAAGATGCACTACGTGCTCCAAGGGTGTCACTTGCCTCTTGACTGAATCAGGTAGACGTCAAACCCTTGGAGTCAATACTCTGCCAGGTGATATTATGGGAGACTAAGGGCCTCTAAGGAATAATTCCCATGTCTTATTGTGCACCCTTTAGAATCATCATGAGCGACTGTCACAATATTCCCTCACAACATCGTGGATCTTCTCGAACTAGGTAATCGTTAACCTATAGTTTGAGCCACGGTGGGAGTGCTAGTACTCTGTTGTAGGGCTGTTGCCACACCTCTCCCTCAATGTCTCTAGTTTTTGTGCATGACCCCTCTACTCCAAATGTGAGTCTAGTTGCCCATCTATCATCAGCCTGCATCTATCAATGAATCATGTCAGCAAGAATAATCAATCATCATAACATCTAATCATATGTACATATGTCACATCAACAACATTCAAACCATAACAGTGTTGATACTGAGAGGGGGGTGAATCCATATCAAGTACAATTTAAAACCCTTTTCAACTTATACTTAAACCATTCAATTATATCCAATGATAAATGAACAATAGTATACGATTTACACCAATACACCACAATACACCATGCACAATATATGAGAAATAATCAATAGTTATTGTTTAAGGGAAGTAATGACTTCCAAAGGTAGCTACAACTTCCAAATGTAAAGGGAGGGATAAACCTTCAAGAGGAAGATACAATCCTCCAATATCAAGAGAGAGTTGAACTCTCCATTCTTGGCCCTTCCTTCCACCCAAGAATATACAAGAGATAATAAAACTTCACATTAAATCATCACCATCAACCAACTGTCACATAGAACCTGATAATGCTTCCCGACACTTCTTCAATTTCTACAATTATTCAATTCTTGGAATACTCTGATCTTGTAGATAACATTATTCATTTTATTCTCTGAAACTTCTCCAATTTTCACTCCTTGAATCCTCCCCAAAAAGAAGTTATAGAGAGAATGGTAGACCTTGTTCAATTCTGGTTTATTTAGGAGACCGAACTTGTACAGAATGCCCTCTGTTCAATATTTAACATACAATTCTGAAACTTTCACACAAGAAACTATAGTCCGTACTCTTTCCAATTCAATTTGTCCCATGTAATTTGGATTCTTGATGAAGAAGTTATGACTGTTTTACTCGGAACACCTTAGAAAACAACACCAAAAGACTTCATCCTCCCTTGAAATCCGACCTTCTTTACTTCTGATTTCCTCTTAAATTTGACTTATGCATAAAATGAATGTATAATGATATTTATTTATACCATTTATGTCACTTATTTTTAACATTAGGGCCGACCTGACACTTTCTTATTTTGTAATTATTTTCTTTAATTAACTTCAGGGCCTACATGTACTTCATTCTTCAATTCACTTTGTCATCTTCAAAAATTCATTTCTCCTCAACCATGAGGATCCACGTGATGTGTCACATACCACTGGAAACAACATGATGTATACTATCCATCCATGCCTATTTTATATGCATGTGCATTGTCCTTCATATCCAAATATCTTCATCAATCTTGCGGTCCAAAACCCATGACTAGGGTTGACATCAATGACAACAACCAATATTCCAACAATCTCCCCCTTTGGCATTGATGGAAACACTCATGCTCCCCCTATAATGATCCCAATTTCTCTCCCCCTTTGACATAAATGGAATAGGGTAGGGCTTATCCCCCTGATTTTAATGGAAAAAGGTAACTCTTTTCTTTGGGGATGGTCCCCCTGAACATGTGGCACTCAATAATAATTCATCCTTATTTTTTGTCTTTGGGACTTTTTCTTCCGTGGAATCATTTTCTGTGGCTTCTATAGTCTCTCTCTTATTCATGTCTAGGATGTATATGTTGTTCGGTCTTATTGTTGCAGTTGTAACTAATTTTCTTGAGTTATTTTCTCTGATTTTACATTTTCGGGAGTAAAACGTAAGACTGTATCCTTGATCACACATTTTACTAACACTGAGTAGATTATGCTTCAAGTCTTCAACCAATAGGACTTTTCCTTCTTTTACATTTTCACTTCCAAGATTTACAGTTCCTTTTCCAAGTATTTTGGTAGATGAGTCATCTCCAAATGCAACATTTCCACCCTTTTTCTTCAAGATGACAAATTTGCTTTGATCTCCGGCCATATGAGATGAGCACCCACTGTCTATGAACCATTCATACTCTTCTTTGCATTCTTTAGCGACCAATGTTATTCAACAATTTTCATTGTGTGGAATTTCTTACCTTTTCCATGTTGTAGTTGGTATGCAGACTTTTGGCATACGATTATCTTCCCTCATCTCTCTGCAATCTCGTGCTTTGTGACCAATATTATTGCACTTGTAACATACAATATTTTGATCTATTAATGGGTCAACTGGATTATAATTTATGTTGAAAGGTCTACAAACATTTCCATATCTACTATTTTCACCATTCATGTAGCTTGCATAGTTGTTCCTTTCATTGATTCTACAATTGATTTCCTTGTGTCCAAAATTTCCACAAGTATAACAATGTCCAAGAAAGAAATTTTGATACCTAGACATAAGTGATCTTCTTTGTGGCGTGGTCCATATGGGTTCATGATCTATTATTTTGTAGTTTCCTTCATAATGATTGCTTTCATATCTAATGGGAGAAGATCTTATTGATGTCTCATTCCTTCAGAATTCTAGTCTTCTATCTTGTTGTTCAACTTGTTCTGGAATGTTGGTTTTATCATTTTCAACTTCCTCTTCTTGTTTTGTTGTCTTCAAACTGTCATTGTATCCTAGTCCTGTCTTATCATTTGGATATCTTTGACTTCTAAGGATATCATCTAATTTTTCAGTTCTTTTTTCAAACTTCTTCAACTTTTCTATTGTCAATAGGAGCTCCCCTTTTGTGTGATCCAATTATTCTTTCAGTTTCTCATAATGTTCTAATTGTTTATTAAAGCTATTAATGGTCTTTTCAAGCTTGTAATTCTCTTCTTCACAACTACTCAATTCACCTTTTAGTATTATATTTGTGTTTCTAAGGTTTCTATTTTCAATTTCAACATACTTCAACTTTTCAAGATTCTCATCTCCTTGTTCACCCTATGCATTTTCTTTGTATCCCCAAAAGGAATCAAGGTTGGTTTCTTGATCTGAATCTTCTTCACAAATGATTTCTTCTTCTTTAGAATTCTTGTGATCATCATATTGGGTTTATTGGGTTATGAAGAGGACTTCTCCTCCATCATTATCTTCTTCATCACTCTCATCTGAGGAGATGTCATCATCCATGGAGCAGAAGCTCTTTTTATTGTTGAGACTTCTCTTTTTATAGTAGTAGTTTTCAACAATATGTCCTATTCTACCACAGTTAAAGCATTTGAGAGGAGACTTACCTTTGTATCTTCCACTTCCCTTCCGGAACCTTCTTATGAAATTTGCTATTTCTTCATCAAGGTCGTTATCCTTGTCTTTTGTCTTCTGTATGGATTTAAAGGCTTCTTCATTGTTTGGTTGGTCACTTTATGTACCTGTTCTCATTTGATATGCTATAAGAGACCCATGTAATTCATCCATTGTCATTTTGGTCAAGTCCATAGTTTCTTCAATGGCGGAGACCTTAGCATCATACTTCAAGAGAAGTGATCTCAACACTTTTTGTACAACCAAGGATTCATCGATCTCTTCACCTAATCCTCTGATAACATTAACAACTTCATCAAATCTAAGAAAATAGGTTGCAATATCTTCCTTTTCATTCATCTTCAAATTTTCAAATGTTGCTCTATGTCGTTGAAGCTTGATCTACTTAACTTTTGGATCACCTTCATAGATGCTCTTGAGTTTGTCCCATACATCCTTAGTACTGCTAGAGCCCATCACTTTTCTAGAAATGGTTGGTGCCAATGTTGCTAGAATAACATGTCTAGATTTTTAATTACAACTCATAATATTCTTCTCATTTGGATCGGTTGGAGCATTATTTTGGATTATATAGCCATTTACAACTGAGTACCAAATGTCTACTCCCAAATCCGTTAGGTAATTTTTCAATCTATCACTCCAGTATGCATAATTTATTCCATCAAATTTTTGAATCCCATTTGAAATGTGCTCATGGTCATCCATCTTTGCTCAGGATTTTCCTTCCAGTGGTTAAACTATTCTGAACGCAACCTGCTCTGATACCAATTTCTCATTTCTCAAATTATACTTAAACCATTCAATTATATCCAATGAGAAATGAACAATAGTATAAAAGTTACACCAATACACCACAATACACCATGCACAATATATGATAAATAATCAATAGTTATTGTTCAAGGGAAGTAATGACTTCCAAAGGTAGCTACAACTTCCAAATGTAAAGGGAGGGATAAACCTCCAAGAGGAATATAAAATCATTCAATATCAAGAGAAATTTGAACTCTCCATCCTTTCCCCTTCCCTCCACCCAAGAATATACGAGAGATAATAAAACTTCACGTTAAATCATCACCATCAACCAACCATCACATAGAACCTGATAATGCTGCCTGAGACATCTTTAATTTCTACAATTATTCAATTCTTGGAATAATTTGATCCTATAGATAATATTATTCAATTTATTCTCTGAAACTTCTCCAAGTTTCACTCCTCGAATCCTCCCCAAAAAGAAGTTATAGAGAGAATGGTAGACCTTGTTCAATTCTGGTTTATTCATGAGACCGAACTTGTATAGAATGTCCTGCGCTCAATATTTAACATCAGATTCTGAAAATCACACACAAGAAACCAAAGTCTGTACTCTTTCCAATGCAATTTGTCCCATGTCATTTGGATTATCGATGAAGAAGTTATGATTGTTTTACCTGGAACACCTTAGAACACATCACCAAAAGACTTCATCCTCCCTTGAAATCTGGCCTTCTTTACTTCTGATTTCCTCTGAAATTCGACTTATTTGTCAAATGAATGTATAATGATATTTATTTATACCATTTATGTCACTTCCTTTTAACATTAGGGTGGACCTAACACTTTCTTATTTTGTAATTATTTTCTTTAATTAACTTCAGGGCCTACATGTACTTCCTTCTTCAATTCATAAGTCTATTTAAGTGTCGAAATAAACTACATCACAGTATCGTAAGTCTATCTATCAAACAAAAATTGAAATTGTTGACGCATATCGTATGTGTCCTCCGAGGTCACCAAGTGTGGACTATAGTTGTCCCACTGAACCTTGACCTAATCTACTATTTGATGCCATAGCTGTCGAATGTGATTCTCAAGGATGTAGATTGGCTTCACCGTGAGCGCACCCTCGTCAGATACCTGGAAGGTACTCATGTCAATAACATGTGTAGGATCACTAACATAATGTCTCAAAACATACACGTGAAAAACATCGTGCATACGCCTCAAAGAATCAGGCAAGGCTAGTGGATAGGCCACAGGCCCCTTCCTTTCCACAATCTTGAAAGGTCCCATGAACGTAGGAAATATTTTATCACCCTTTCCAAACTTGATCAAAATCTTATAAGGTTTCACCCGCAAGAAGACTCGATATCCAACTTCATAACTGCGATCGACACGATGCACATCGACATAACTCTTCTATCAATCCTGCGCTTCCTTGATCCTTTGTATCATTGTTTGAATTTGGTCTTTCATTTCTTGGATCTCTTCTGATTCCACCAGGACCCTATTCTCAAGCCGATCCCAAATCAAGAGCATATGACATGGTCACCCATAAAGAAACTCTGAAGGTGCCATCTTCATGGTGCTTTGATAACTGTTGTTATATGCAAATTCCACTAGTGGAAAGAATTCTTCCCAACGCTTATGTTGGTCCATAATGTACATACGCAACATGCCCTCCAAGATTTGGTTTGTTCGTTTGGTCTACCCATCTGCCTCTGGGTGATACGCGGTACTAAAGTTAATTTGGGTTCCCACGGCCTCCTGGAAACTAGTCCAAAATAGTCCTGTAAACTCTGATCCTCTATCATATATAATCCTCTTAGGCATGCCATGCAGTCTCACAATCTCACTGATGAAAACTCTAGCTATTTTAGGTGCCTGACACTTCATATGCATAGGAAAAATATGAGCACTCTTTGTCAAAGTGTCGACTGCCACAAAAATTGAGTTGTGTCTCATTATCGTTAGTGGAAATGAAACAATGAAATCCATCAAAATGACCTCCCATTTCGATTCTGGAATAGCATGTGGTTGTAGTAGTCCTATCAGATGTCTATGTTTAGCCTTCATCTACTGACATTATAGACATATGGCCACGTAGCTGACTATGTTTTCCTTCATTCCTTTCCAGAAGAATAAGGGTTTAAGGTCTGCCCTCATGTTCGTGACTCTAGGATGAGCCATGTACACTGCTTTATGAGCCTCGTTTAGGATCGAACTTCTGAACTCATTGTTGGCTGGCATGTAAATTCGACCTCTAAATATCAATAATTCATAGTTGTCCACAATAAATCCATCAAATTTGGTATTGTTTTCCTGAGTTTATACTTTAAGGTTGTAAAGTATACCGTAAAGGTAAAGATAATTAAAGGACAAGAATAAAAAAAAAGTGTAAAGAAAAATCAGTTTCTCAACTGTCTTTGTCGAGCTTCCCATTGTTCTTGGATGATGATATCTCTCTCAATAGCATCCCATGAATGTTCTAACTCAAACCGATTGGTTGTTGTTTGTAGGATAGTATTTAATAGGTTTAAAGCAATACTGGTTTGATCTTGAAGACCAGTTTCTATGTTAGATTGTCTGCTATTTGGGGTTGTCATGGAGAATAAGATTTTATTTAGTTGTGAAAGAATTCGATAAATTGTTAGTTCGGTTTTTTAAAAGATGAGAATATGAAAAATAGTTTTGAAATTCAAAATATTAACATAAATAGAGTTGAGGCCATTTCCTGGACTTGTAACAATTTGAGAATCATAAAATAACAAAGAAATATTACTGAAAAAATATGAGGCTTTAATCACGAAAGAATCTCATATTATAACAGGAAATAAATAAGAAAACGAGATTTCTAATGAAGCATTAAATATCATGTTTCAAAAGATCTACAGGTCTTAAATTTACTGATAGCAATTTCAGAGGAAAAGTTGTAAATAATTTGATAACCAAATCAATCTAAATTATAAAATATGTATAAAATAAAATTCAAATTAATCATTCATTAGAAAGACATTGAAAGAGAAACATAGAAAAATATGGTAAACAAGGTTAAAGAACACATAGCTACAAGTTGGCAGGATTCAAAATCTCGTATGTATTGTATATCATAGTGAATTAAAATTTTCTTACAATTGGCTCTCTCCAAAAAAACAAAAGCATTTTCTCAGTCCTCTCAAAATATATTTATACATGATTATCAAATATTTTCCCGTTGGTGATTAACCAACTTCCTAAGACTACGGTTACATGGATGAATCATGTCAAATAGTTTACATTTCTTTACTAATTTCTAATGATGAAAATATTCAAAAGAGTACTTTTATATTGGTGTAGATGAACTTCCTTCTTCTGCCTCAAGACAGTGAACACATTTTCCCAAAAACTTCACCAAAACTCTAGGAACATCTGGTATCTCCTTTGCCTCAAATACGAAGAATCTTTGTTGTAATTCGGGCAAGCGATCTTCTATTATCTTCCTCGTGAACTTAATAGTTTGCAACTTTATGTTCAGTATCACCATCCACTTGTCGATTTCAAAGATATTGATTACCTTAATTTTTGGGATTTCTACATTCATTTCCTCCAAATCTTCCTTGAACCTTAGCTGATGCTTGACAATGTTGATCTCTCCTAGTAACCTAGTACAATCATTTTTTCCAATATTTAATGAAGTCTTTTCTAAGAGGTTAAAAATCCCTTGACAATCATCATTGACATCTCTGGTTATTCTTTTATTTTCGACAGGTCTGCTTCCCACACTTTAAGTATTACATCTCCTTTAACCTATTCTGAAATGAATAGTCTTTGAATATTTCCGACCTCATCCTTTGTTGAAAGGGCTATTGCTTTCTGGAAAGTCGTTCTAGCCACTTTCACTTCTCTTTCTTTATAGAGAACATTCTCCAAAGATTTGTTTGTTTCCTGAAAGTAATTCTGGACAACTTCCAGATTTAAAAATACTTTATGTTGTTCTTCTTCTATTTTCAAATATATTCCCAATACCTGAGCCTAGAAAATTTCCAGCTCTACCACTTGATTTGAAATAGTGTAAATTTTATCTCGTAATTGTTTATTTTCTTCTTCTTGTTTTAGGACCTGTGGCTAAGTGACCTGATTTATCTGATTTTCTTCCTCTAATCTTGTTTTCATTTTCTGAATCTCTTGAATATCTTTTAGTCTAGCTTGTTCTAGACCCTTTTTTATTCCCCAACTAATATTTCTTTTGGTTTATTTCAATTTATCCTGTAGCTGAGCTATCATTTTGGTATTTTTGTTCTAGCATAGATGTCAAATTGCCCACATAATATAAATTTTCCGACGCTATAGCTCCCATCATGCCTACTATCTCTGTGGAAAATTCCCCATCTTTAAGTTTCTTTCCATCTATGATGACCCTATGCTTTTTAACCATCCCATCTCTTCTTGGATGGATTTCCTATTTCAAGATTTCCCTTCTCTTTTTACTGAAGAAATAATATGATGAAGGGATTTCATCCTTAGAAATTGGCTCTAGATCACTGACATACAGAGCTCCCTCGTGGGGGTTTCCATAAGTGGACTGCAATGGATTCAAGGAAGTAATTCGGCTTCCAAGTTCTGTCAATGTTGTTCCTCCTACCTTTTCCAGAATATTCTTAGGGATTTCTAGGGATTTTTTTGTCTCCTTTCCCTGCCCTGCCTCTGATTCTTTTGTCTAGGAAATTTCTGTGTCTTGTGAAGGTATTCCAGTATCCTTCATCTTGCCTTTAGTATTTTCCTTGTCCTGTATATTTGTTTCAAATCCTGGGGGAGGCCTTTCTTGCTCTGGAGGTGAGGTCGTAGCTTCGGTCTACAAAATTGGGGGTAAACAACTTCACCTATGGCTCTGGAATGACGCGAAACCAATCTATGAATCAGGTGGCAGGGCATGTACTCTGTTCAATACCTCTTCATAGGATTTAACCTCCTTGAATACGTCATCATAAACAGATGTTTCATGCTCATAGGATTTTAAATTAAAATGCATCAAATGTTTTCTTATTAATTGATAGGGGTCATTCTTTATGTGTTAAATATCTACCAATTTTACTTCTTCTAGTGATTCAGCCTCTACTTTAGAATGGCCTAGATTTAGTAATGAAAAATTCCTGAAATGTAAAGGGAATGTTGGCCATGACTTCTTCTGAGTTGCCTTTAGCTCTAATATAATTCCTCCTTTTACTATCTAGTGGGCTACCTCGCTACACACCAATCTATCTGGTAGGAATTTACGGAGTGCATGAGGGGGAATAGAACAACCATAAACCCTAATGTAGGAAACATTCTCGTCAATAAACCAGTCAGCTATTTCTTTAAGATTTTCTGTGAATGTATTAGAAATGTGAGGAGGTTCGCATCTAAAAAATATTTTATGCATCAGAATTATAACAAAATGACAAATTTCATAAAATGCCTCCTTAGCATTTTCTTCCCAAAGGGCAGAATGATATTGATGAATGGGTTCTGGACAGGTTATGTTCCAACTCCAATTCATTAAGGGAAAATGAGTCACAAAGCAGATTGCATCCATAATGTATGTTGACATGTAAAAGGCCACTAATTGTCCCTTTGATTTTGCAACTTTGTAGTTTGAGATTTCTTGTGTTAGGTTATTCGACAAAATCTTACTCCAGTTAAAAGCATACCCTTCTGAAGCTTCTTCCAAAAAGGGAACCCAATCTGCATGAAAATGGCAGGGATCTTTTCTCCCGAAAAGTCTACATAGCATAATGGCTACATAGACCATGTATTCATTCAAGGATGTTGTAGCATAAACCCCATGGGTATCGGCTCTAAATTTTGATGGACTCATCCACCATTCTCTAATCATATGAGGATAAGTCCAGTCTACCTCAATGAATTATTTCCTCTGAAACTCTTCTAAAAACTAGGCATTAAAAGTATGTTTAGGATTTGGTGAGAGTTTATACATTACTTGTATGTGTTCTAGCCTAAATGAGCTGACGATGACTCCCTGATCGTTTAAGATTCTCCTTTTTGGGATATTGACCTTTTCCAGGGTCCAACTGATCATATCATTGTATTCCATGAGCCGAGGGCGTGCATTGATCTTATGAAGTTCTGATTCAACTATGTCCTGATAGTGATTCTCAGAATCAGGATGAGCATTGTTGAGTTCAGATTCCAGAAATTCAAATATTTGAGTCCAAGATTTAATGGAATCTATAGCGTGTGGCGTGGTGTCAGAGATGATATCTCCTTCATGTATATCTTCACTCTTCTTCGGTGCCTTTTTCGGTGCCATGATTGTATATTAAATGGAAAACCTGTCACAGAAAATGAATGAATGAGCTCAGTTGAGTTTTTCTTGTGCTTGATAAAATGAAAACACAGACATTCAAATGCTCTTTTAATTCACTTGAAAGTGACAGGATTGACGCAGCTGATAAGAATTCAAGGCATTTAATGTGGAAGATATTTTACTAAGATACACATTAGTACCACGTATCACCATTGATTCATTATTTAAATGGTCGTATTTTAGCGCCTTTGGATTTTCAAAGAAAACTCGAGACATTTTACTCAATTGGAAATCGAAACATGAACAAAAGCTTAAAAATGATTGTCATTAATCATGATTTGGAAAAAGGTTAATTGGTGCTAATCATAGATTAAGACTAAAGATTTTGTTTTTCGGGATTTCAGGGATCGTGTTGTCGAGAAGTATGTCATCGATGAGATTCGATCTCTGAAATCATGAAATCGTGATGTATTAATTAAGACTTAAACATTTTATCAAAGTGATTGATTGATATGTAGAGTTTCGGGATATCGAGGATCATTTTAACAAGAAGTATGTTATTGACGAATCTTGATTTCTGAAGTTGCAAAATCGCGACGTGTTTTTTTTTTTTTTTTTAAATAGGACTTAAATTCATCTTAATTAACTAACTAATCAGGATTAAGGACAAAACAACGTTAGTTCGGTTTAACACAAATTATAGATCGAGATTTCATGATTCAGAATTCCGGGGATCATTTTGACAAGAGAGGTGTTATCACTGAATTCTGAAACCCGAAATCGTGAAATGATTAACTTAAACCTTAACTTTTTGCGTTAGAGAATTACTTAATTAGCATTTAAACTAACTCTCTTTATTTTGGGAAATCGGGGATCGGGACTTCATGATTCAATTTGTATTAAAAAATATGTTTTCAGCAAACCCCAAATCCCGAAAACTCTTTAAAGTTAACCTTAAATCCGTTAATTTTAAAGCTTATCATGATAAAAATAATTTTATAGAAAATGCGTCGGGATTCTCAAAATACTTTTAGTTTTTTGTCTTTTATTATTTAAATAATTAAGTTCTTCAGGAAATCGGTATTGTGCGTTTGGGAATGATAACGAAACTTGTGTTTTAACAAAAGCCGAAACTTCAAAAAAGGAAAGTTTAGGACTTAGGGATAAAAAATTTAAGAATTGTTTCAACATAGGCTCCAACTAGGGACCTCATCTCCTTGTGGGCTGAGGAGAACATGAAGACTTAGTGCCCTCATTGGCTTAATGGGGTAAATGGTTTATCCCTACAGAAATTGCTCAGGAAGAGAATACAGAGGAAAAATGAGATTTCATTTTTACTTCTGAAAATCTTTTCAAACTTCTCATTTGTTGTAACCTCAGTTACAGTCTCATTCATAGTATTCTTCTTCTCGTTACTGAAATTAAGTTAGCATTAAGATGGTCAAAAAAATATTAGGAAACTTAACAGATTTATGACTTTTGGCTTGCATCAAACGAAGCAAAATTCACATTTTTAATTGGGGAACCCTGTCTTGACTTAGGATGCAGATCCAGTTTCAAAAAAACTAGTAACTAGAGTAGAGTGGTATTTAAGTATGACATCCATACAGATACCTTAGATATTTCTTCACTTCCAACGAGCCTGTTCAGTACCCTGGTGAATTTATCTGTCCCTTTTTACTGAATTTCCTTTCACCGCTTTGAATGTTAATTATACATTTAACCTTAGATATTGCTTCACTGCCAGCGAGCCTATTCAGTACCCTAGTGAAGTTGTCTATCTTTTTATACTAGATGAGGGCAATCATTTAAATGAATTTCCTTACATCGTCTTTTGGACTAGATGGGGGAAATCAAATATGAATTTCCTTTCACCATCTGTCTTATGTTTACTTTATGAATACGAAGCAGGGGCAATCAGTGATACTTAATGTACCAGGGGTGGTATCTGTGTAAAAAATTCAATGGAGGTTTGTCAGCCTGTTTTGATTACTCTAGACCAACCTTTTCTCAACTTTCAAAACACCTTAGTCTGTAGAGAAAAAGGGGAAGATTAATTTCATGGGTCTTCCTTTTAGCAAGCGTAATTCCTTAGAAAATTGTTAAGATACCTAAGAGAGACAGGATCGGCCTAAGCATAACCATGTTTAGTCGGAGAGTAAGAAATATGAGAACTGGTCTTACCGATTAAGATTTTTTTTTTAATTTCAAAAGTTAAGACGTAATCTCTTCTCCCTCTATGAGAAACCCGGAAAAGGAGCTTGATTCAGAACTAAGGGTAGAAAGAGGGGACATAGAATGATCTGGAAATTGAAAAACAGAGGTCATAATGTGAACCCAACTCTTGGAACTTTCCTTTAAATATTTTTACTTTATTTACCTCCTATCTTGTTCTAAGTGAAACCATTAAGGCCTAGATTTTGAAAACACTTTTTTTATTGACCTATCAACTTATGAGATAGTCAACACACTTTTTGATACAAAACCTTTGTTTTCATAAAATACACTTTGTTGGGACTCACACCTTTGCCTTACCATTTTCGTTCTTCATTTAAAATAACAAAAAATCTTATCTATCACCTATTTTTGGCAATTTTATCTTCTGCTTTCTGGTTGTCTGTTTGTTTCTTTTACTTGTCAGGTTGTCAGCCAGAATCCTGTGAAAGAAAAATATGAAAAGTATCAGGGTTTAAGGAATTGGATACCTTAAGAATTTTGTATCCTTATTTCTAAAAGAGACATAAACCAATTTTATTTTATTTTTCTTTATTTACAGAATGAAAGTAGACTTTCTAAAGAAAATTATGAAATAAAAGACCAAACAAAATGGTATATACAGTCGGAATTATGGAAACCCATTATTCCATATAATGTTTTAAAAAACGCCCATTAACGGGGGAGTTTAGGATTTTACCATCCAAATTTTCTAGCAGAAATGAATTCCTTTCTTCAAGAGATGCAACCTTGAATGGTCTATACCATATGTGATCGAATTTACCATTTTTTCCCGAATCCTCCTTCCTAGCATCCTATTTCAAAACCAAATCTCTGGGGAGAAAATTTATATCTTTGGCTTTACGATCGAATAACACTTTCATGTCATCCTGGTATTTCTGCAGCCTTTCATCCACTTCCACCCTGTGCTGTTGGACTTCAATCAACTGATTTATCCTTCTTGTGACAGGATTTGGTTCTTCCTTCTCATCTTGCCACAGTTTCATTACAGGAAGTGCTAAGTTTATAGGCAACACTACATCTGTCCCATATACCATTTGGAAGGGAGAATTGCCGATAGACTTTTTTGTGCCTATATGATTTGCCCACAGAGCGTATTTCAAATGCACATGCCAATACTTTTTATTTTCACATAACACTTTTTTAATTATACTGATTAAGATCTTGTTTGAAGATTCAACCAGACAATTTCCCTGAGGGTAGTATGTTGTGGAGTGACCAAGAACAATATTATATTTTTGGCAAAAACTGACCATAGGCATAGATTTAAAAGCCTCTGCATTGTCTGTGACTATCTTTCTGGGACATTCGAACCTAGACAAAATATTTTATTCTAAGAAATCTATAACCACTGAATCAATAGCCTTTTTTGTTGGAATAGCTTCCACCCATTTGGTGAAGTACTCTGTAGCGGTCAGGATCCATCTATGTTGAGCACTAGAATGAGGATTAATTCCGCCTATGAAATCTAATCCCCATTATTGAAAAGGAGCTTCCGTCTTGACCGGGACCAATGGCATTGCTGGGAGTTTATGTTTTCCTGCAAAAAATTGGCAAGGACTGCAAGCTCATACCTTAGCATTGACATCTAAGAAAATTTTGGGCCAATAACAACCAGCCCTATGGATCTTATAAGCCATAGCCCTCCAGGTGTGGTGTCCTCCACATACTCCTTCATGAAATTGGCCTATGACCTTTTTTGTTCCTGATTCGACCAGACAGACCAAGAGGAATCCAAGCAGGTCCTTCCAATACAACTGTTTTTCAGAAATACAGTATTTGAACGCATGTAGCTTCATCGTTCTAGATTTGGATGGAGACAAGTCACTTGGGAATTTCAATGTCAACAAGTAGGATACTATGTCCTTGTACCAATTGGATGAAGCAAATTTCTCCTCGATTCGGATTTCAACTATTTGATCCTCAAGTTCATTCACATCTATCCACTCTTCCTCCCCTTGAGATTCGTTTATCCCGAGAGCTCTGAAATTGGATTCAACTAAGAGTTTAGCTAAGCCCTGCCCCTTTACAAATTTTGTTGGTTTTATCTCCAAGTCAAACTCTTGGATTTTGGCAAGCCATCATCCTCTTTTTCCATCACTGTCTGCCTGAACCAAAATATATTTTACGGAGCTAGTAAGTACATATGCACTTAGAATGTAAAACATAGGTTCTGAAAGTTTTTAACACTTTTACCATAGCATATGCTTGTTTTTCCATTATATTATATCTGAGTTCGGCATCTCATAGACTTTTGCTAAAGAAGTCTATTGGTTGCTCGAAACCTTCTTCGTTCTTCTGAAGGAGTACCGCGACGAGTGTGTGTTCAGAGGCAAATGAGAAAATAAGGAAATCCTTGAGATAATCAGGGCTCGCTGGTACAGGTGCCTCGCTTATAACCTTCTTAGTACGTGCAAACAATGCTTTAGCTTATGTTGTCCACTTCACTTCGCAATTTTTCCTGAGCATATCTGTGATCAATTTCACGATTTCAGCGAAGTTCGGAATAAATCTTCTCAAAAAAATTATTTTTCCTAAGAATGACTGAATTTCTTTCACATTCCTAGGAATACTTATTGTATCTATAGCTTCAACTCTTTTAGGGTCAATTATAATTCCATCTCGAGATACAATATGGCCCAAAAGCTTGCCTTCTTGCATAGCGAAGTGAAACTTTTTAGGATTTAAGGACAGACCAAACCTGCGGCATTTCTCAAACGTCTGCTTGAGATGTATCACATGATCTTCATCCAATTTAGAAAAAACAGTTAGGTCATCGAAATAAATAACTACAAATTTGTCCCGTTCGCCAACGAAAGCGATGTCCATTTCCCGTTGAAAAGAAGCACCTACATTCATCAAACCAAACCGCATCTTATCATACATAAATGTACCCCAAGGAGTGGTAAAGGTTGTTTTTTATTTATCGTGATCACTGACGAAAATTTGATTGTAACCTGAAAATCCATCGATCATCGACATCCTATTAGCTCCTACTACTTTTTCTAAAATGTGATCCATTTTAGGTAGGAGGTAATTATCTTTGAGAGAGGATTTATTAATATTTCTGAAATCGACACACAGTCTAATTTCCCCGTTTTTCTTCCTAATGGGGACCAGGTTTGATACCCAATCGGAATATCTCAGTGGTACAATTATCTTTGCATCAAGGAGTTTTTTTACTTTCCATTCAATAACAGGTAATAAGATGGGGTTGATTTGTCAGAGTTTTTTCTTAAAGGGTTTGACACTAGGCTTCAGGGGTATCTTATGTTCGATCACAGAGGTGTCATAGGTTCTTAGTTCTTCATACGACCAAGAAAAAACATCTTTGTATTTTCTAAGAAATTCTGTGTATTTATTTTTGGTTTTTGTAGATAGAAATTTGGATAGTTTTACCATCCAAGGGTTTTCTTTAGTTCCTATGTCACAGTCCTCAACCTCTTCAGGTTGGGGCTGTAGGGTGGTTTTTGAAGGGATATCATCTTGATTGAACAATATTTCCAAGGGAATTAGGCCTTTGGGAATCTAATTATTCTTGAGAACGAGCATTCGGTGATTCGCAATTTTATCGTGAAACTCTTTAGAATCCTCCCCCTCCTGCATGATCCAAATGGGATCATTTTGATTTTCTTGATCAGTATGTGTTTCTGCAAATTCATCTATTGATTCTAAAAAATTTTGAAGTTGTTCATCGTCCTCAAAGACCTACCAATGCTATATGTTATTCGGTATCGAAGGTCGATGTCTCATTTGTATGTGATACTTTAATTTAAACACAATAGGGGGTGTGAAAGTTGATGTTTCTTTGGCTAATGCATCAACCTATTGGTTTTCAGTCCTTGGGATGAAATGAACATTCACAGAGAAGAAGAAATTCTCGATCAGATCCCAGACACAATTCCTATAGTACCTCAACCTAGGATGTTTGGCTTGGTACTGTCGATTCACCTATTTTATGATTAATTCGGCATCGCCAAAGACTTTGAGTTTCATTATTTTCATCCTCCTAGAGGCTTCTAATCCTAGAACTAAAGCCTCATACTCGCATACATTATTTGTACAATCCACATTCCACTAAAGCCTATATGAAAAGGGGATTATGAATTGATCATCGGGAGCCACAAGGAGTGATCCATCTCCTTCTCCAAGGAAAGATGAAGCACCGTCAAAATACATTTTCCATACACCAGTGCTATATACATTTCTTTTTAGTGCTATATACATTTCTTTTTATTTCTTCTTTTTCAGTTTTTTCTTCTGAACACCTTTCATCTACATCTACTTCAAAATCATCATCAATAGATAATATACAATTTCCTAAATCTTGGTCAACAATATAAACAGGATGATTATTTGGGTTATGTGGATCACCTACCATGAATGCCAACCTAGTCTCTCCATAAAGACGCATCTATTGTCCTCCGAAAACTGGAATTGTAGCGTATGTCATGTCCAGCAAGAGAGATCCTCCAAGCTTGGTACCCCATGACCTAGATAATAGCATATCATACTTCGGAGGGATGTCAACGACCACTACATCCATAAGAATGTTTTTTGTTGGTATTTGTGATAGACCTACCACCAGGTCTTTAATCATGCCTATGCATTTGACTTTTCTTGAATCAGAAGAATATAAGTCACCATAGGGCCTTGTAATTTTGAGACCGAGTTTCTCCATAATTTCCTTTGGCATCACATTGTGGGAAGCTCTAGAATCGAGCACACAGTTATGGAGTAGGTGGTCAAACAAGGTTAACATGATGTAAAAGGGGGCCACAGTGTCTCTCGCACCTTCAAAATGTGGACCAAAGACTATGTTCAACTTGTCATCTTCTAAGTTGATGACATCGGATTGGCTTTCATCTTCGGAAAAGCTAATCATCTTGGCAATTTATTTTCTGTATATGGGATTTTTAGCTAGTTCAACAAGGGGAATAGGAATTTTCATTTTATTTATTTCGTTTTCTAGATTAAAATTTCCCAAGGCCTTGTCATTTTCTATGTTCGGGGCCTCCATTCCTTTCTTTTCAGCTTTTCTTTGTGGTGCGGAGTTATTTTCATTTGCAGGAGGCTGTGTATTCATAGCGAGTGTTTCTATTGGCTCTGACTGGATAGGTTGCGTGTCAGCGGTGTGAGTTTTTGCAGTCTGTTTGTCAGCAACTTTTGGAGTCACCTTATCAGTTTCTCCCCTTAGCAAGATCTTTTTTGTTGGAGCAGTTGGGAGACTTTTGTTCCTAGGTATTAAATTATATTTTTCATATAGTTCGGCTATAATATCATCTGCAATACCCTGATAGGCCAAATTTTCAGACGTGTCGTTGTTAACATTGTCTTCCAATGTAATTTCTTTATTTAAAGATTTTTTGTAATCTTGTCTCGTTAAATAAGGTGATTTATTATCATCGCAAAGATTATTAATATCCTCATCAATCTCTTCAAAATCTCCTAGATCTTTCTCTCCAATGAAGTTTTCACTTTTGAAGGGGGTTGGAATCTTTTGATCTTCATTTTTAATTATTTTCTGTGGGACCTGACGATCAGGATTCCTTCTAAAATCCTTCCTGGGGAAATTATCTCTTTTCAATTTCTCTAGTTCCATTTTTGAGATTTTATTTGAGAGTTCTGTAACTACCCTAGCCATCTCGTTTATTTTATCTCCAGAGGATTTCCCCGATCCCAAGGGTCCACCTTGCTCTATGAATTTCCTATTTTGTTTGTTCTCGGTTTCTATTTTTTCTTTTAATTTCCTTGATGCCATCATGTTCGATTCAATATCAAGAGCATCATCCTACATTTTCGTGAGATCTGTTGATCTCCTTTCCCTCAATAATAAGGAAAAATCAGGGTTAAAAGAACTAGCAAAAGTCACCTTTGTTGCGGGTTGTGAATGTTTGACCTCAACCTCGATTTTATTATATAACTTGTTGAACCATTGTGTGAATTCTAGAACAGATTCTGAGTTTTTCTTTCTGAGGGCTCCAAATTCAGTTAGATAGTAGAGGTGGTCCTTCCTCTCTCCCCATTGTCTAATAAAAGAACTTTCAAGTTCCTCATAAGATCTTAGAGATCCGACTGCTGAGGATCACAACCAGGTCCTCACCTGTCTTTCAAAAGTCTGAACGAGGAGTCTAGAATAGACATATTCATGTTATATTCTGAGGATGTCAACAAATTGGTCAAAGAAGTTTATTTGTTCTTGGGTTGTCAAATCCCCTTCCCCTGTAAATTTCGGAAGGCTTTTAATATAATTTTCGGGGAGATCGTGAAGGGGAACTAGGAGGACAAGGGGAGCATATCTAGCAGCTTCTTTAGCGAAGATTCTAGGAAACGGTACTTGACCACCCACTGGTTCTCTTGGGGCACCACCTCCATCTCCGACACCTCCTTGTGAAGGGATTAGTAGATTTGAGGTTGAAGTTCGAAATGCGTGAAGAGAAGGTTCTCAGGAATCTGGGGAGAAAACCTCAAGAAAAGAGAACGTATCGTATGAGAGTAGAAGCGAGACAGATCTTTCAAGTATTTCTGAAACGTTCAAATGCGTAAAGTCAGACTAACTATTAGTATGTATGGGTAAAAAGACTTATCTGAGTGATCTTCGTGATTTTAAAATCTTTTCCGGATTAGAGACTGGGGAGGTCTGCTTGTTGTCCGGGTTCTTTCGGCTAATAGCCATTTTACTTATCGTGGAGTCACCAAGTGAAAAATAAAGGTAGCCTTAGAAGGTTTTCTATCCTTGTTCACTATCAAAGAAAGAAAATTTCAATGTCGTTCTTCCCAAGGAAAAATTTTGTTTCTTTGATCCCTGGCAACGGTGCCAAAAAGATGTTGCTCCTGAGTTTATACTTTAAGGCTGTAAAGTATATCGTCAAGAAATCCATAAAGGTAAAGATAATTAAAGGACAATAATCAAAAATAAGTGTAAAGAAGGATCAATTTCTCCACTATCTCTGTCGAGCTTCCCGTTGTTCTTGGTTTCTAATATCTCTCTCAATAGCAGCCCATGAACGTTCTAACTCAACCTGATTGGTTGTTGTTTGTAAGATAGTATTAAATAGGTTTAAAGCAATACTGGTTTGATCTTGAATACCAGGTTCTATGTTAGGTTGTCTGCTATTTGGGATAGTCATGGAGAATAAGATTTTATTTAGTTGTGAAGGAATTCGATAAATTGTTACTTCAGTTTTTTAAAATATGAGAATATGAAAAATAGTTTTGAAATTCAAAATAATAACATACATATAGTTGAGGTCGTTTCCTGGACTTGTAAAAATTTGAGAATCATAAAATAACAAAGAAATATTACTGAAAAAATATGAGGCTTTAATCATGAAAGAATCTCATATTGTAACAGGAAATAAAGAAGAAAATGAGATTTCTAATGAAGCGTTAAATATCATGTTTCAAAAGATCTACAGGTCTTAAAATTATTGATAGCAATTTCAAAGGAAAAGCTGTAAATAATTTGATAACCAAATCAATCTAAATTATAAAAGATGTATAAAACAATCTTCAAATTAATCATTCATTAGAAAGACATTGAAAGAGAAACATAGAAAAATATGATAAAATAGGTTAAAGAACACATAGCTACAGGTTGGCAGGATTCATAATCTCGTTTGTATCATATGTCACAGTGAATTAAAATTTTCTTACAATCGGCTCTCTCCAAAAAAACAAAATCCTTTTCTCAGTCCTCTCAAAATATATTTATACATGATTATCAAATATTTTCCCGTTGGTGACTAACCAACTTCCTAAGACTACGGTTACATGGATGAATCATGTCAAACCGTTTACATTTCTTTACTAATTTCTAATGATGAAAATATTCAAAAGGTTACTTTTATGTTGGTGTAGATGAACTTCCTTCTTCCGCCTCAAGACAATGAACACATTTTCCCAAAAACTTCACCAAAACCCTGGGAACAGCTGGTATCTCCTTTGCCTCAAATATGAAGAATATTTTCTGTAATTCGGGCAAGTGATCTTTTATTATCTTCCTCGTGAACTTAATAGTTTGCAACTTTATGTTCGGTATCACCATCCACTTTTCGATTTCGAAGATATTGATTACCTTAATTTTGTTTATTTCTACCTTCATTTCCTCCAAATCTTCCTTGAACCTTAGCTCATGCTTGACAATGTTGATCTCTCCTAGTAACCCAGGACAATCATTTTTTCCAATATTCAATGAAGTGTTTTCTAAGAGGTCAAAAATCCCTTGACAATCATCATTGACATCTCTATTTATTCTTTTATTTTTGGCCATGTCTTCTTCCCACACTTTAAGTATTACATCTCCTGTAACCTGTTCTGAAATGGATAGTTTCTTAATCTTTCTGACCTCATGCTTTGTTGAAAGGGCTATTTCTTTCTGGAAAGTCATTCTGGCCGCTTTCACTTCTCTTTCTTTTTGGAGAACATTCTCCAAAGATTTGTTTATTTCCTGAAAGTAATTCTGGACAACTTCCAGATTTAAAAATACTTTCTTTTGTTCTTCTTCTATTTTCAAATGTATTCCCAATACTTGAGCCTGGAAAATTTCCAACTCTACCACTTGATTTGAAATAGTGTAAATTTTATCTCATAATTGTTTATTTTCTTCTTCCTGTTTTAGGACATGTGCCTAGGTGACCGATATTATATCATTTGCTTCCTCTAAGATTGTTTTGATTTTCTGAATCTCTTGAATATCTTTTAATCTAGCTTGTTCTAGACCCTTTTTTATTCCCCAACTGATATTTCTTTCGATTTCTTTCAATTTATCCTGTAGCTGAGCTATCGTTTGGTATTTTTGTTCTAGCATAGCTATCAAATTTCCCACAGAATATAAATTTGTCGATGATATAGCTCCCATCGTGCCTTCTATCTCTATGGAAAATTCTCCATTCTTAAGTTTCTTTCCATCTATGATGACCCTATGCTTTTTAACCATCCCATATCCTCTTGGATGGATTTCCTATTTCAAGATTGCCCTTCTCTTTTTCCTGAAGAAATAATCTGATGAAGGAATTTCATCCCTAGAAATTGGCTTGAGATCACTGACATACAGATCTCCCTCGTGGGGGTTCCCATAAGTGGATTGCAATGGAGTCATGGAAGTAATCAGGCTTCCAAGTTTTGTCAATGTTGTTTCTCTTGCCTTTTCCGGAACATTCTTAGGGATTTCTGTGGATTTTTCTGGCTCCTTTCCCTTCCTTGCCTCTGATTCTTTTGTCTGGGAAATTTCTGTGTCTTGTGAAGGTATTCCAGTATCCTTCATCTTGCCTTTAGTATTTTCCTTGTCCTATATATTTGTTTCAAAACCTGGGGGAGGCCCTTCCTGCTCTGGAGGTGAGGCCATAGATTTTCTCTACAAAATTGTGGGTAAACAGCTTCGCCTATGGCTCTGGAATGACACAAAACCAATCTATGAATCAGGTGGCAGGGCCTATACTTTGTTCAATACCTCTTCACAGGATTTAACCTGCTTTAATACGTCATCATAAATAGATGTTTCATGCTCATAGGATTTTAAATTACAATGCATCAAATGTTTGCTTATTAATTGATAGGGGTCATGCTTTCTGTGTTCAATATCTACCAATTTTACTTCTTCTAGTGATTCAGCCTCTACTTTAGAATGGCCTAGATTCAGTAATGAAAATTTCCTAAAATGTACAGGGAAAGTTGGCCATGACTTCTTTTGAGCTGCCTTTATCTCTAATCAAATGCCTCGTTTTACTATCTGGTGGACTACCTCTCTACAGACCAATCTATTTGGTAGGAATTTACGGAGTGCATGAGGGGGAATAAAACAACCATAAACCCTAATGTAGGAAAACTTCTCGTCAATAAACCAGTCGGTTATTGCTTTAAGATTTTCTGTGACTGTATTAGAAATGCGAGGAGGTTCACATCTAGAAAATATTTTATGCATCAGAATTATAACAAAATGACAAATTTCATAAAATGTGTCCTTAGCATTTTCTTCCCAAGGGCAGAATGATCTTCATGAATGGGTTCTAGACAGGTTATGTTCCAACTCCAATTCATTAAGGGAAAAGGAGTCACATAGCAGATTGCATCCATAATGTATGATGACATGTAAAAGGCCACTAATTGTCCCTTTGATTTTGCAACTTTGTAGTTTGAGATTTTGTGTGTTAGGTTATCAAACAAAATCTTACTCCAGTTAAAAGCATACCCTTCTGAAGCTTCTTCCAAAAAGGGCACCCAATCTGCATGAAAATGGTAGGGATATTTTCTCCTGAAAAGTCTACATAGTATAATGACTACGTAGACCATGTATTCATTCAAGGATGTTGTAGCATAAACCCCATGGGTATTGGCTCTAAATTTTGATGGACACCTCCACCATTCTCTAATCATATCAGGATAATTCTGGTCTACCTCAGTGCATTCTTTCCTCTGAAACTCTGCTAAAAACTCGGCATTAAAAGTATGTTTAGGATTTGGCGAGAGTTTATACATTACTTGTATGTGTTCTGGCATGAATGAGCCGATGATGACTTCCTGGTCATTTAAGATTCTCCTCGTCGATATATCGACCTTTTCCAAGGCCCGACTGATCATATCATTGTATGCCACGAGCCGAGGGTGCGTAACGATCTTATGAAGTTCTGATTCAGCTATGTCCCAATAGTGATTCTATGAATCAGGATGAGCATTCTTGAGTTCACATTCCAGAAATTCAGAAATTTGAGTCCAAGATTTAATGGAATCTATAGTGTGTGGCATGGTGTCGGAGATTATATTTGCTTCTTGTATATATTCACTCTTCTTTGATTCCTTTTCGGAGCCATGACTGTATATTAAATGGAAAACCTGTCACAGAAAATGAAAGAATGAGATCAGCCAAGTGTTTCTTGCGCTTGATAAAATGAAAACAAAGACATTCAAATTCTCTTTTAATTCATTTAAAAGTGACAGGATTGACGCAGCTGACAAGAATTCAAGGCATTTAATGCAGAAGATATTTTACTAAGATATGCATTAGTACCACGTATCACCATTGATTCATTATTTAAATGGTCGTATTTTAGTGCTTTTGGATTTTGAAAGAAAACTCGGGACATTTTACTCAATCGGAAACTGAAACATTAACGAAACCTTAAAAATGATTATCATTAATCATGCTTTGGAAAAATGTTAATTGGTGCTAATCATAGATTAAGACTAAATTTTTTGTTTTTCGGGATTTCGGGGATCTTGTTGTCGAACAATATGTCATCGATGAGATCCAATCTCCGAAATCGCAAAATCGCGACGTATTAATTAAGACTTAAACATTTTAGCAAACCGATTGATTGATATTTAGCGTTTTAGGATTTCGAGGATCATTTTAACAAGAAGTATGTTATTGACGAATCCCGATTTTCGAAGTTGCGAAATCGCGACGTGTTTATTTTTTTTTAAATAGGAATTAAATTCATCTTAATTAACTAACTAATAAGGATTAAGGAAAAAACAACGTTAGTTCGGTTTAACACAAATTATAGATTGGGATTTCGCGATTCAGGATTCCGGGGATCATTTTGACAAGAGATGTGTTATCACTGAATTTTGAATCCCAAAATTTTGAAATGATTAACTTAAACCTTAACTTTTTGCATTAGAGAATTAATTAATTAGCATTTAAACTAACTCTCTTTATTTCAGGAAATCAGGGATCAGGACTTCGTGATTCAATTTGTATTGAAAAATATGTTTTCAGCAAACCCCGAATCCCGAAAACTCTTTAAAGTTAACCTTAAATCTGTTAATTTTAAAGATTATCATGATTAAAATAATTTTATATAAAATGCATCGGCATTCTTAAAATACTTTTAGTTTTTTGTCTTTTATTATTTAAATAATTAATTTCTTCGGGAAATCGGTATTGTGCGTTTGGGAATGATAATGAAACTTGTGTTTTAAGAAAAGCCGAAACTTCGAAAAAGGAAAGTTGAGGACTTAGGGATAAAAATTTTAAGAATTGTTTCAACATAGGCTCCAACTGGGGACCTCGTCTCCTTGTGGGATGAGGAGAACATGCAGACTTAGTGCCTTCATTGGGTTAATGGCGTCAAGGGTTTATCCCTGCAGAAATTGCTGAGGAAGAGAATATAGAGGAAAACGAAGATTTCATTTTTACTTTTGAATATTTTTTCAAAGTTCTCATTTGTTGTAAACTCAGTTACAGTCTCATTCATAATCTTCTCCTTCTCGTTACTGAAATTAAGTTAGCATTAAGATGGTCAAAAAAATCTTAGGAAACTCAACAGATTTATGACTTTTGGCTTGCATCAAACGAAGCAAAATTCATATTTTTAATTGGGGAACCGTGTCTTGACTTAGGATGCAGATCCGGTTTCAAAAAAACTAGTAACTAGAGTACAGTGGCATTTAAGTATGACAACCTTACAGATACCTCAGATATTGCTTCACTGCTAGCAAGCCTGTTCAGTACCCCGGTGAAGTTATCTATCCCTTTTTACTGAATTTCCTTTCATCACTTCGAATGCTAATTATACATTTAACCTTAGATATTGCTTCACTGCCAGCGAGCCTGTTCAGTACCCCGTTGAAGTTAACTGTCTTTTTATACTAGACGAGGGCAATCAATTAAATGAATTTCCTTTCATCATCTTTTGGACTAGATGGGGGAAATCAAACATGAATTTTTTTTCACCATCTATCTTATATTTACTTTATGAATACGAAGCAGGGGCAATCAATGATATTTAATGTACCAGGGGTGGTATCTTTATAAAAAATGCAATGGAGGTTTGTCAACCTGTTTTGATTACTCTAGACCAACCTTTGCTCAACTTTCAAAACACCTTAGTCTGCAGAGAAAAAGGGGAAGATTAATTTCGGGGGTCTTCCTTTTAGCAAGCTTAAATCCTTAGAAAATTGTTAACATACCTAAGAGAGTCAGGATTGGACTAAGCATAACCATTTTTATTCGAAGAGTAAGAAATATGAGAACTGGTCTTACCGATTAAGAATTGTTTCTCAATTTCAAAAGTTAAGACGTAATCTCTTCTCCCTCTATGAGAAACCCGAAAAAGGAGCTTGATTTAGAGCTGAGGGTAGAAAGAGGGGACATATAATGATCTAGAAGTTGAAAAAAAGAGATCATAAGATGAACCCAACTCTTGGAACTTTCCTTTAAAGATTTTTACTTTATTTACCTCCTATCTTGTTCTAAGTGAAACCCTTAAGGCCTAGATTTTGAAAACACTTTTTTTATTGACCTATCAACTTACGAGATAATCAATGCACTTTTTGATACAAAACCTTTGTTTTCATAAAATAGACTTTGTTGGGACTCACACCTTTGCCTTACCATTTTCGTTCTTCATTTAAAATAACAAAAAATCTTATCTATCACCTATTTTTGGCAATTTTGTCTTCTGATTTCCGGTTGTTTGTTTGTTGCTTTTACTTGTGAGGCTGTCAGCTATAATCCTGTGAAAGAAAAATATGAAAAGTATCAGGGTTTAAGGAATTGGATACCTTATGAATTTTGTATCCTTATTTCTAAAAGAGACATAAACCAATTTTATTTTATTTTTCTTTATTTACAGAATGAAAGTAGACTTACTAAAGAAAATTATGAAATAAAAGACTAAACAAAACGGTATACACAGTGGGAATTCTGGGAACCAATTATTCCATATAATGTTTTAAAAAACACACGTTGACGGGGGCATTCAGGATTCTACCATCCAAATTTTCTAGCAAAAATGAATTCTTTCCTTCAAGAGATGCAACCTTCGATGGTCCGTACTAGATGTGATCGAATTTACCATTTTTTCCCGAATCCTCCTTCCTAGCATCCCATTTCAAAACCAAATCTCCGGGGAGAAAATTTGTGTCTTTGGCTTTATGATCGAATAACACTTTCATGTCATCCTGGTATTTCTGCAGCCTTTCATCCACTTCTGCCCTGTGCTGTTGGACTTCAATCAGATGATTTATTCTTCTTGTGACATGATTTGGTTCTTCCTTCTCATCTTTCTATAGTTTCATTACAGGAAATGCTAGGTTTATAGCCAACACTACATCTGTCCCATATACCATTTGGAAGGGAGAAGTGTCGATAGACTTTTTTGTGCCTTTCCGATTTGCCCAAAGAGCGTATTTCAAATGTACATGCCAAGACTTTTTATTTTCTCTTAGCACTTTTTTAATTATACTGATAATCTCTTGTTTGAAGATTTGTCTAGACCATTTCCCCGAGGGTAGTATTCTATGGAGTGACCAAGCACAATATTATATTTTTGGCAAAAACTGACCATAGGCATAGATTTAAAAGCCTGTGCATTGTCTGTGACTATCTTTCTGGGACAACCGAACCTAGACAAAATATTTTCTTCTAAGAAATCTATAACCATCGAATCAGTAGCCTTTCTCATTAGAATAGCTTCCACCCATTTGGTCAAGTAGTCTGTAGCGGTCAGGATCCATCTGTGTTGAGCACTAGAATGAGGATTAATTTTGCCTATGAAATATAATCCCCATTGCTGAAAAGGAGCTTTCGTCTTGACCAGGACCAATGACATTGCTGGGAGTTTATGTTTGCCTACAAAAAATTGGCAAGGAATACAAGCTCGTACCTTAGCATTGACATCTGAGAAAATTTTGGGCCAATACTAACTAGCCCTCAGGATCTTATAAGTCGTAGCCCTCCAGGCATGGTGTCCTCCACATACTCCTTCATGAAATTGGCCTATGACCTTTTTTGTTTCTGATTCGACCAGACAGACCAAGAGGAAGCCAAGCAGGTCCTTCCAATACAATTGTTTTTCGAAAATACAGTATTTGACTCCATGTAGCTTCAGCATTCTAGCTTTGGATGGAGACAAGTCACTTAGGCATTTCAATGTGAACAAGTAGGATACTATGTACTTGTACCAACTTGATGAAGCAAATTTCTCCTCGATTCAGATTTCAACTATTTGATCCTCAAGTTCATTCACATCTACCCACTCTTCCTTCCCTTGAGATTCGTTTATCCCAAGAGCTATGAAATTGGATTCAACTAAGAGTTTAGCTAATCCCTGCCCCTTTACTAATTTTGTTGGTTTTATCTCCAAGTCGAACTCTTGGATTTTGGCAAGCCGTCGTCCTCTTTTTCCATCACTGTCTTCTTGAACCAAAATATCTTTTACAGAGGTAGTAGGTACATATGCAATCACCTTAGAATGTAAAACATAGGTTCTGAAAGCTTTTAACGCTTTTACCATAGCATATGCTTGTTTTTCCATTATATTATATCTGAGTTCGACATCTTGGAGACTTTTGCTAAAGAAGGCTATCGGTTGCTCGAAACCTTCTTCATTCTTCTGAAGGAGTACCACGGCGAGTGTGTGTTCAGAGGAAAATAGGAAAATAAGGAAATCCTTGAGATAATCAGGGCTCGCTAGTATAGGTGCCTCGCTTATAACCTTCTTAATACGTGAAAAGGATGCTTTAGCTTCTGTTGTCCACTTCACTTCGTTGTTTTTCATGAGCACATTTGTGATCAATTTCATGATTTCAACAAAGTTCAGAATAAATCTTCTCAAAAAAATTATTTTTCCTAAGAATGAATAAATTTATTTCAGATTCCAAGGAATACTTATTGTATCTATAGCTTCAACTCTTTTAGGGTCAATTCTAATTCCATCTCGAGATACAATGTGGCCCAAAAGCTTGCCTTCTTGCATATCAAAGTGAGACTTTTTAGGATTTAAGGACAGACCAAACCTGCGGCATTTCTCAAATGTCTGCTTGAGATGTATCAGATGATCTTACTCTGATTGAGAAAAAACAGTTAGGTCATCCAAATAAATAACTACAAATTTGTCACGTTCGCCAATGAAAGCGATATCCATTGCCCGTTGAAAAGTAGCACCTGCATTCATCAAACCAAACGACATCTTATCATACATAAATGTACCCCAAGGAGTGGTAAAGGTTATTTTTTATTTATCATGATCGCTGACAACAATTTGATTGTAACTTGAAAATCCGTCGATCATCGACATCCTATTAGCTCCTACTACTTTTTCTAAAACGTGATCCATTTTAGGTAGGGGGTAATAATCTTTCAAAGAGGATTTATTAAGATTTCTGAAATCGACACACAATCTAATTTCCTCGTTTTTCTTCCTAACCGGGACCAGGTTTGCTACCCAATAAAAATATCTCGGTGATACAACTATCTTTGCATCAAGGAGTTTTTTGACTTCTCGTTCAATAATAGATAATAAGATGGGGTTGATTTGTCAGACTTTTTATTTAAAGGGTTTGACAACAGGCTTCAGGGGTATCTTTTGTTTGATCACAGAGGTGTCATAGGTTCTTAGTTCTTCGTATGACCAAGCAAAAATGTCTTTGTATTTTCTAAGCAATTTCGTGTATTTATTTTTGGTTTCTGTAAGTAGAAATTTGGATAGTTTTACCATCCGAGGGTTTTATTTTGTTCCTATGTCACAGTCCTCAATCTCTTCAGGTTGGGGTTGTAGGGTGGTTTTTGTAGGGATATCATCTTGATTGAACAATCTTTCCAAGGGAATTAGGCCATTGGGAATATGATTATTCTTGAGAATGAGCATTCAGTGATTTTCAATTTTACCATGAAACTCTTTAGAATCCTCCCCCTCCTGCATGATCCAAACGGGATCATTTTGATTTTCTTGATCAATATGCGTTTCTGCAAATTCATCTATTGATTCTAAAAAAATTTGAATATGTTCATTGTCCTCAAAGACCTACCAATGATGTATGTTATTTGGTATCGAAGGTCGATGTCTCATTTGTATGTGATACTTTAATTTAAACATAGTAGGGGGTGTGAAAGTTGATGCTGCTTTGGCTAATGTATCAGCCTGTTGGTTTTCAGTCCTTGGGACGAAATGAACATTCACAGAGGAGAATAAATTCTCGATTAGATCCATGACACAATTCCTATAGGACCTCAACCTAGGATGTTTGGCCTGGTATTGTCGATTCACCTGTTTTATGATTAACTCGGCCTCGCCAAACACTTCGAGTTTTGTTATTTTCATCCTCCTAGCGGCTTCTAATCCTAGCACTAAAGCCTCATACTCACATACATTATTTGTACAATCCACATTCCACTGAAGCCTATATGAAAATGGGATTACGAATTGATCATCGGGAGCCACAAGGAGTGCTCTAGCTTCGGCTCCAAGGAAATATGAAGCACCGTCAAAATATATTTTCCATACAGTAGTGCTATATACATTTCTTTTTATTTCTTCCTTTTCAGTTTTTTCTTTTATACAACTTTCATCTACATCTACTTCAAAATCATCATCAATAGATAATATACAATTTCCTAAATCTTAGTCAGCAATATAAACAGGATGATTATTTGGGTTATGTGGATCACCTACCATGAATGCCAACCTAGTCTCTCTGTAAAGACGCATGTATTGTCCTCCGAAAAATGGAATTGTAGGATATGTCATGTCCAACTGGAGAGATCCTCCAAGCTTGGCACCCCATGACCTAGATAATAGCATACCATACTTTGGAGGGATTTCAGCGACCACTACATCCATAAGAATGTTTTTTGCTGGTATTTGTGCCAGACCTACCACCAGGTCTTTAATCATGCCTATGCAGTTGACTTTTCTTTAATCAAAAGAATATAAGTCACCATAGGGCCTTATGATTTCGAGACCGAGTTTCTCCATAATTTCCTTTGGCATCACATTGTGGGAAGCTCCGGAATCTAGCATACCCTTATGGAGTAGGTGGTCAAACAAGGTTAACATGATGTAAAAGGGGGCCACAGTGTCTCTCGCATATTCGAAATGTGGACCAGAGACTATGTTTGGCTTGTCATCTTCTAAGTTGATGACATCGGCCTGGATTTCATATTCGGAAAAGCTAATCATCTTGGCAATTTGTTTTCTGTATATGGGATTTTTATCTAGTTCAACAAGGGGAATAGGAATTTTGATTTTATTTATTTCGTTTTCTAGATTAAAATTTCCCAGGGCCTTGTTGTTTTCTATGTTCGGGGCCTCCATTCCTTTCTTTTCATCTTTTATTTGTGGTGTGGACTTAGTTTCATTTACAGGAGGCTATGTCTTCACAGCGAGTGTTCCTAATGGCTCTGACTAGATAGGTTGTGTGTTAGCGATGTGAGTTTTTGCAGTCTATTTGTCAGCAACTTTTGGACTCACCTTATCAGTTTCGCCCCTTGGCAAGATCTTTTTTTTTGGAACAGTTGGGAGACTTTTGTTCCTAGGTCTTAAATTATATTTTTTATGTAGTTCAACTATAGGATCATCTGCGATACCCTAATAGGCCAAATTTTTAGACGTGTCGTTGTTAACATTGTCTTCCAATGTAATTTATTTATTTAAAGATTTTTCGTAATCTTGATAATAACGTGATTTATTATCATCGCCAAGATTATTAATATCCTCATCAATCTCTTCAAAATATTCTAGATCTTCCTCTCTGAAGTTTTCACTTTTGAAGGGGGTTGGAATTTTTTGATCTTCATTTTTAATTATTTTCTGTGGGGCCTGAGGATCAGGATTCCTTCTAAAATCCTTCCTGGGGAAATTATCTCTTTTCGATTTCTCTAGTTCCATTTTTGAGATTTTATTTGAGAGTTTTGTAATTACCGTAGCCATCTCGTCTATTTTGTATCTTGAGGATTTCCCCAATCCTGAGGGTCCACCTTGCTCTTTGAATTTCCTAATTTCTTTGTTTTCGGTTTCTATTTTTTATTTTAATTTCCCTGATGCCATCATGTTGGATTCAATCTCAAGAGAATCATCCAACATTTTTGTGAGATCTGTTGATGTCCTTTCCCTTAATAATAAGGTGAAATTGGGGTCAAAAGCACGAGAAAAAGTCACCTTTGTTGCGGGTTGTGAAGGTTTGACCTCAACCTGGATTTTATCATATAACTTGTTGAACCTTTGTGTGAATTCTAGAACAGATTCCGAGTTTTTCTTTTTGAGGGCTCCAAATTCAGTCAGGTAATAGAGGTGGTCCTTCCTCTCTCCCCATTGTCTAATAAAATCACTTTCGAGTTCCTTGTAATATCTTAGAGATCTGGCTGCTAAGGATCGGAACCAAGTCCTCACCTGTCCTTTGAAAGTCTAAATGAGGAGTCTAAAATAGAAATCTTTGTGTTCTATTCTGAGGATGTCAGCAAATTGGTCAAAGAAGTTTATATGTTCTTGGGCGGTCAAATCCCCTTCCCCTGTAAATTTCGGAAGGATTTTCATATAATTTTTGGGGAGATCGTGAAGGGGAATTGGGAGGACAAGGGAAGCATATCTAGTAGCTACTTTAGCGAAGATTCCAGGAAGCGATACTTGACCACCCATTGGTCCTCTTGGGGCACCACCTCCAGCTCCAGCACCTCCTTGTGCAGCCATTAGTAGATTTGAGGCTGAAGCTCAGAATGAGTGAGAAGAAGGTTCTCAGGAATCTAGGGAGAAAACCTGAGGAAAAGAGAATGTATCGTATGAGAGGGGAAGCAAGACAGATCTTTCAAGTGTTTCTGAAACATCCAACTGCGTAAAGTCAGACTGACTAATAGTATGTATGGGTAAAAAGACTTGTCTGAGTGATCTTCGTGATTTTAAAATCTTTTCCGGATCAGAGACTGGCAAGGTCTGCTTGCTGTCTAGGTTCTTTTTGCTGTTCTTTCGGCTAATAGCCAGTTTACTTATCGTTGAGTTGCCAAGTTAAAAATAAAGGTATCCTTAGAAGTTTTTCTATCCTTGTTCACTATCAAAGAAAGAAAATGTCAATGTCATTATTTCCAGGGAAAAATTTCATTTCTTCGTTCCCCAGCAATGGCACCAAAAAGATGTTGTTCCTAAGTTTATACTTTAAGGTTGTAAAGTATACCATCAAGGCATCCATAAAGGTAAAGATAATTAAAGGACAAGAATAAAAAATAAGTGTAAAGCAGAATTAGTTTCTCAACTGTCTCTGTCGAGCTTCCTGTTGTTCTTGGATGCTGATATCTCTCTCAATAGCAGCCCATGAACATTCTAACTCAACCCGATTGGTTGTTGTTTGTAGGATAGTATTAAATAGGTTTAAAGCAATACTGGTTTGATCTTGAAGACCAGGTTCTATGTTAGGTTTTCTGCTATTTGGGACAGTCATGGAGAATAAGATTTTATTTAGTTGTGAAGGAATTCGATAAATTGTTACTTTGGTTTTTTAAAAGATGAGAATATGAAAAATAGTTTTGAAATTCAAGATAATAACATAAATACAGTTGAGGTTGTTTCCTGGACTTGTAACAATTTGAGAATCATAAAATAACAAAGAAATATTACTGAAAAAATATGAGGCTTTAATCACGAAAGAATCTCATATTGTTACAGGAAATAAAGAAGGAAACAAGATTTCTACTGAAGCGTTAAATATCATGTTTCAAAAGATCTACAGGTCTTAAAATTACTGATAGCAATTTCATAGGAAAAGTTGTAAATAATTTGATAACCAAATCAATCTAAATTATAAAAGATGTATAAAATAAACTTCAAATTAATCATTCATTAGAAAGACATTGAAAGAGAAACATAGAAAAATATGGTAAACAAGGTTAAAGAACACATAGCTACAGGTTGGCAGGATTCAGAATCTCGTATGTATCGTATATCACAGTGAATTAAAATTTTCTTGCAATCGACTCTCTCTAGAAAAAAAAAAGTCTTTTCTTAGTCCTCTCAAAATATATTTATACATGATTATCAAATATTTTCCCATTGGTGATTAACCAACTTCCTAAGACTACGGTTACATGGATGAATCATGTCAAACCATTTACATTTCTTTACTAATTTCTAAAGATGAAAATATTCAAAAGAGTACTTTTATGTTGGTGTAGATGAACTTCCTTCTTGCGCCTCAAGACACTGAACACATTTTCCCAAAAACTTCACCAAAACTCTGGGAACATCTGGTATCTCCTTTGCCTCAAATATGAAGAATCTTTTCTGTAAATTGGTCCAGCGATCTTCTATTATCTTCCTCATGAACTTAATAGTTTGCAACTTTAAGTTCGGTATCACCATCCACTTGTCGATTTCGGAGATATTGATTGCCTTAATTTTGGGGATTTCTACCTTCATTTCCTCCAAATATTCCTTGAACCTTAGCTCATGCTTGACAATGTTGATCTCTCCTAGTAACCCAGGACAATCATTTTTTCCAATATTCAATGAAGTCTTTTCTAAGAGGTCAAAAATTCCCTGACAATCATCATTGACATCTCTGGTTATTCTTTTATTTTTGGCCAGGTCTGCATCGCACACTTAAGTATTACATCTCCTTTAACCTATTCTGAAATGGATAGTTTCTTAATCTTTCCGACCTCATCCTTTGTTGAAAGGGCTACTGCTTTCTGGAAAGTCATTTTGGCCGCTTTCACTTCTCTTTCTTTCTGGAGAAGATTCTCCAAAGATTTGTTTGTTTCCTGAACGTAATTCTGGACAACTTCCAAATTTAAAAATACTTTTTGTTGTTCTTCTTCTATTTTCAAATGTATTCCCAATACTTGAGCCTGGAAAATTTCCAGTTCTACCACTTGATTTGAAATAGTGTAAATTTTATCTCATAATTCTTTATTTTCTTCTTCCTGTTTTAGGACCTGTGCTTGGGTGACCAGTATTATCTGATTAGCTTCCTCTAAGTTTGTTTTGATTTTCTGAATCTCTTGAATATCTTTTAGTCTAGCTTGTTCTAGACCCTTTTTTATTCCCCAACTGATATTTCTTTCGGTTTCTTTCAATTTATCCTGTAGCTGAGCTATCGTTTGGTCTTTTTGTTCCAGCGTAGCTGTCAAATTGCCCACAGAATATAAATTTGTTGATGTTATAACTCCCATCATGCCTGCAATCTCTGTGGTAAATTCTCCATCTTTAAGCTTCTTTCCATCTATGATGAACCTATGCTTTTTAACCATCCCATCTCCTCTTGGATGAATTTCCAGTTTCAAGATTGCGCTTCTCTTTTTACTAAAGAAATAATCTGATGAAGGAATTTCATCCCTAGAAATTGGCTCCAGATCACTGACATACAAAGCTCCCTCGTGGGGGTTTCCATAAGTGGACTACAATGGAGTCAAGGAAGTAATGGGGCCTCCAGGTTCAATCGATGTTGTTCCTCCTACCTTTTCCGAAACATTCTTAGGGATTTATGGGGATTTTTCTGGCTCCTTTCCCTTCCCTGCCTCTGATTCTTTTTTCTGGGAAATTTCTGTGTCTTGTGAAGGTATTCCAGTATCCTTCATTTTGCCTTTAGTATTTTCCTTGTCCTGTATATTTTTTTCAAAACCTTGGGGAGGCCCTTCCTGCTCTGGAGGTGAGGTCGTAGCTTCACTCTGCAAAATTGTGGGTAAACAGCTTCGCCTATGGCTCTGGAATGATGCGAAAGCAATCTGTGAATGAGGTGGCAGGGCCTGGACTCTGTTCAATACCTCTTCATAGGATTTAGCCTCCTTGAATACGTCATCATAAACAAATGTTTCATGCTCATAGGCTTTTAAATTACAATGCATCAAATGTTTGCTTATTAATTGATAGGGGTCATGCTTTATGTGTTCAATATCTACCAATTTTACTTCTTCTAGTGATTTAGCCTATACTTTAGAATGGCCTAGATTCAGTAATGAAAATTTCCCGACATGTACACGGAATGTTGGCCATGACTTCTTCTGAGATGCCTTTATCTCTCATCCAATGCCTCCTTTTACTATCTGGTGGGGTACCTCTCTACACACCAATCTATCTGGTAGGAATTTAGGGAGTGCATGAGGGAGAATAGAAGAACCATTTTTAGCAGGCAGTTTGTTGTATCTTACAGCAACTAGGCCCGACATCATGTATGCAGCTAGCCTTGTTTCCAGATTCATGGAATCACCAAAAGATTCTCATTGGAGAATGGCAAAATGAATTTTGAGATATGTTGCAGGAACTCTCAATTTCGATTTATGGTACACTCAATCTGATAGTAATCAACTCTCTGGTTACAGAGATAGTGACTTTGCAGGTAGCCTAGATGACAGGAAAAACACATCAGGATATGTTTTTCAACTGGGCACGAACCTGATTTCATGGGCATCGAAGAATCAGCCAATTGTATCAATATCTTCTGCAGAGGCAGAGTATGTAGCTGTATGGCTGAGAAGATTATTGAAAGACATGTCACAAACAAAAAAGGATCCAACTCCTATCTTCTGTGACAAAACATCAGCAATTGCATTATCCAAGAACCATGTGTTTCATAAGAAGAGTAAACACATTGACACTCGGTTTCATTTCATACGCGAGTTAGTCAATAATGGTGACATTGCACTACAATTTTGTGGTTCTCGAGATCAACTTGCTGATATTTTCACCAAGCCACTAGGAAAGTCAGTTTTTGACTTCCAGAGACAGCACTTAGGCATAGTCAATGCTGTTGATTGTAACCGTTGAGTCTAAGAGGGAGTGTTAAATATATTGTACCCTCAACAGTCTGACCGTACACTGCCAGTTGTACTGGACAGTTGTACTTTCTATTTCTATCTTGCTTGAGCATATATAAGCTCAGCTATTTCCTATTGTTGGTAACTCTTCAGTACTTCAACTTACTTCAGTTCTGTTATGTACTTTTTCATACATTTGAATATACTATTCTTTTCTCTTTGCATTTCTCTGTGCTTCACAATTTATCAATTATGACGTCTTTCTAATTGAGCTAAAAACTGTTAGATCAATACCATAAACCACCTTCACAGATATATTTAAGTTTACCCCATGAAAATCCAAATACTACTTCTCACGTTATGGTACTCTTCAGCTACTACTGACGTCCCAAACTAGTTCCTAGGTAGTGGTCACGTTATGGTACTCTTCAGCTACTGAAGTCCCAAACTCGTTCGTAGACTGTGGACTTTGTCCAAGTTCCTCCTTTGCAATCAGAGGCACGCTTCCGAAAAGAACCACAGATGCGAGACCCTGCCGCGAGATAAATCTGTTCGCTATTAATTTATTTCATTATTTATTTTCAAATTAACAGAAATCAATAATTACTGTTAAGGTTGGTTATTAGGGTTAACTTTAGGATAAAATTAGATTTAAATTTATTTTTATTAAAATTAGGGTTAGAGATATTAATAACATTAATAACTGGATTTCAACTAAAATTATTAATAATATATTAATTAATAAAATAAAATTTATTAAAATAAAGATTAATGTATTAATTAATACATTAATTATTATAATAAAAAATAGTTAAATTCTTCAGCATCTTGTTATGGCCTATCGGCGTTCATCAGCCACAAGCTATGTGGCTGTGCTAGGGGTAAAGACAATGGCACGATATTGCATTGATACGTGGCTGCATTTAACTTCTTGTGATTGAGGAAAACGCTTCACGTTCTGGTGGAAAATAAGTGCACGTAATAAACCAAGAATTTTGGATGTCTTCATCCAATATCCAAACACAGCGTATTGTTTCAAATCCAATTCTTCACAGAAATAAACTGGACAGTTCTTCAACAAAAATTGGAAAAATAGGGACAGTTCTTCAAAGGAACCTGTTAATACAGTAATGTTACAGTGGGAGTAACCGAGAAGAGCCCGGACTACAGACTCATCACCGATAATAAAAACCAATCGACATAGAGAGCACAATTCAATAATGACTTAACACCAATAGACAACAGGGAGAGGGTGCGGACTGTCCGAGTAACCACATCATCCCAAATGATTGATTGATTAATCCCAATGGCTAAACAGAATTTGGCTATCCTCAGAGTTGGCCTCCTTCGAAAGTCTGGCCGAATTGCCAGTTCGACGGAGCGGCGTTATATGAAACAACTGTCCTGCCATCGCTGGTGGTGACCTGGAACGAAAGGCTCTGCCCGTTCAGGTAGGAATTGCTTTGCCAGTTCTGTCCCCAATTGCGTGACATGGGCTGCCAACCAGTTCTTGACCCTTTTATTGAAACGGCGTGGACATCTCCAGCTCCTCCAACATTGGTGATGAGCACGAGGTTGAAGTATGAGTGGCCATTCACGGTGAAACGAATTCCTCCCTTCCTCAAGCAGGGGAACCTGCATTGCCAGACTCTCAGAAATTAGTAGCGAGAGAGAGACTGGCGTGCGAGTTTGAATTCAATTAGGTTATGCAAATGAGTATGGGGCAATGAATTACCTTCTGTAGAGGATGGGGACGATCCCACTCCTGTACTGGGCGATCTTCAGATAAGAGGGCTCGGCCATATCGAAGTGTTGCAGGGGTGGGTTGCACCATCCACCGTCCTTATTGGGGAGAGCGTTGTTTGGCGGGCAGAAGTTGGTGGCTGTGACCATGATAGTCCCTGGCAAACACCACTGAGGATCGTCATTGCATTGCATTTCATAGCAGGCTCCACAGCTGAGGCCATCGTTGAAAAGCGCAGTGCTCAAAGCAGCAGTGTTSGTTCCATAGCCTTGGCTGTAAAGATTACCGTACCCACACGCCCCKCCTGCAGCGTTTTCACAGMMACAAATTCAGSGTCCAAATAAGCAAAGGAGATYYTAGTTCATACAAAACTGCATTATATACGACATATAGCAAAAGATATAAGGTTATCGAACTTTACCCATGGTCCCAGAAGCATCACTGCCACCGTAGAAAGTGGCATGAGCAGACTCCCAGTCCCCGTATCCATGAGCTCCAGTTTTTAACCAGATGATTGTTAACAAGGAGGCCAATGCAATGCTCTTTCCCAGTTCGATTGATCTCATGCTTATGATATTAAGCAACAATAAGAACCACCACTGGAACTACCTAGAGCAGTGACTAAGTTAAAGGGGCTAATCTGAGAATCAAGGAGATCTGAAGCAGAAAGAGGAAGAACTTGTTAGTTGGATTTGCAGAGTATATATAGATGTATCAGTGCCATATCCTTCCAACAGCAGTAACATTCAAAATTTTCTATATCTGAAGTAGTTTCATGGAAAGTTGATGTTTCAACGAAATTGTCTATCGTTCGGTAAGCAGCACATGGGGAGTGCACGCACATGTGTCTGCAGTTGGTCCACTTCGTTTGTTCATGTGACGCGGATAACTTCGTTTGTTCATTGAATGATATTTGTCTAACCATGTGACGGGGATAACAGCGTTTGTCCATTGAATGATATTGACATGCATTTTATAGCCTATACCAAGATTGCGGTAGCGCCATAACTGCTTAGCATATTCAGAAATTACAATCCAAGGATCTCTGAATGGTTCGGTTAGTTTGCTCTCTGGACCATGGAAAACAAACGGGTTGACACTCCGGTCCATATATCTTCTCCCTTTTGTCTATTTACTCCAAATCTATTATGGAAACGTTTTCGTTTCATTTATTTTACAAACAATTATTCTATATATCTGCTCCCTTACAGACAATTTACTTTACCCAACGCTGTGACAACCGCTCGCTTCTCTGGGCAATCATTGAAAACCTATGGTCCATAGCTCGTACCTTTCCTTAAGTTCAATTACCAGTCTGCCTTTTATGATATACCAATTGACTGCAGAGCTGATCCGATTGCCCAACGCACAATCGAAATCATTAGTATTAGAAAGTTCTCATCAAATGCCTAGACATTCATTTCCCAATTATTTCTTTCACCGACCCTCTATTCCTAGACATTCATTTCCTAATTATTTCATTATCACAACCCATTAAATAGATTATTAGTATAGTAATTTTAAGGCGTTGTCTATTTTATATTATTTAAATTAGAGAGTTAATGATTACAATCCATTAAATGGATAAATCATATAATAGTTTTGATAGTGATTAATATACTAGCACAGCCACTCAAAACAGTGGCTGATTAACGCGGAAAGGCCCGGACAGAAAAGCACAGCCACTCAAAACAGTGGCTGATTAACGCGGAAAGGCCCGGACAGAAAAGCACAGCCACAATTTTTCTATTAAAAATGATAAAAGTTAGTTTTGATTTAAATCTCATAAAAAGAGAATCATTAATATTTTAGGTTTTTATTTAAATCCCATGAAAATGAAAAATGTTTTAACTTTATTAAATCTGGGCTATCCATTTAATAATTATTATTAAAAAAAACGTATTTACAAATCATGCAGAAAACTTTTCACGCATCTACATCAGTGTTTGACGCATCTGTATCAGTGAGTAAATATGCAAATATTTGTATACTTTTCCTTAAGAATCGAATATACGCTAACTTGCTACTGGCGAACGCAGGCGTTGCTTTTGAGTATATTTGTATGCTCCGCCATGGAGTCACTGAGCTTCGGAATACCCTTTATCCTCCTCCCCATTCAAGTTGACCAAGGCTTGAATGCCCGACAAATAGCCGCAGAATTGAAGCCAGGGAACGAAATAGAAAGGGCAGACGATGGCTCGATGGCTCTTTTGTGAGAGAAAACATATCTACAGTATTAACAATGGCAATGGTGGGAGAGGAGGGGGAAAACTTGAGATCGAACGCTGCGAAAGCCTGTGATATTATTGCAGCCAATAAGCAGAGTCACATCCATGATTTCATTGAAAAGCTCGAACAGTTGGCTGAAAATTTCAAGAAGAGAAACAGGTAATGTAATGTACTGTATTGTAGATCAAATATATGAGAAATATATTAATAGTTGAAAGCATCTAAACAAGGTTAGAGAAGTCAAATAATATGAGCCATTAATGGTACTCGTAGTATTATCAGTGTTTTGAATGGTGTTCGTTGTAAGGAATTTAAGGCCTATGGGCTACAACATTACCATGTTTTACCATGCATCGTCTTCAAATTTTCATTTGGGTTGAGCAACCCCTGCCACTAATCAGACTGATGCTAGGGAGTCTAAAACCATGCGATGTTTTAATTGTAGAAAACGCGAGGACAGCTAAGGAAATAGGCTGTAGAGAATGGGCAGACTCTTTAAATCCGTGGAGAAAATGAAACGTGTATATAGGTGAGGAAAGACAGAAAATCAAATCCTTGGACACTTGAGGAAATCTAAATGGTAATCTGAAAGGTTAATCATTTAAACATGGCAATCATATAGTGTTGTAGTAATTTTTTAATATGATTAGGTAAATGTTAAAAAGTAAATAGGTTAACGGATGAATTCAGAAATACAAGGAAGTTATGAAAAGTAAATCACATTCATTGATTTGGGAGGACGACTAAGAATATGCCAACATCTTCAATTGTTAACCATCAAATTGCAATTTTAGATTAAAAGGTGATTAATTGTGCTCATTGTCAATAGGTGTATGCCTTTCGGCGTAATAATGATTACAATCCATTAAATGGATAAATCATATAATAATTTTGATAGTGATTAATATACTAGCACAACCACTCAAAACCGTGGTTGATTAACGCGGAAAGGCCTTGACAGAAAAGCACAGCCACAATTTTTATAATGTACTGTACTGTATTGTAGATCAAATATATGAGAAATATATTAATAGCTAAAAGCATCTAAACAAGGTTAGAGAAGTCAAATAATATGCGCCATTAATGCTACTCGTAGTATTATGTGTTTTGAATGGTGTTCGTTGTAAGGAATTTAAGGCCTATGGGCTACAACATTACCATGTTTTACCATGCATCGTCTTCAAATTTCCATTTGGGTTGAGCAACGCCTGCCACTGATCAGACTGATGCTATGGAGTCTAAACCCACGCGATGTTTTAATTGTAGAAAATGCGGGGACAGTTAAGGAAATAGGCGGTAGAGAATGGGTGGACTGCTTAAATCCGTGGTGAAAATGAAACGTGCATATAGGTGAGGAAAGACAGAAAATCAAATGCAGGGGCAGTTAGAAAATCAAAAGCTTGGACAGTTGAGGAAATCTAAATGGTAATATGAAAGGTTAATCATTTAAACGTGGCAATTATATAGTGTTGCAGTAATTTTTTAATATGATTAGGTAAATGTTAAAAAGTAAATAGGTTAACGGATGCATAAGGAAGTTATGAAAAGTAAATCACATTCATTGATTTGGGATGACGACTACATCTTCAATTATTAACCATCAGATTGGAATTTTAGATTAAAAGGTGATTAATTGTGCTCATTGTCAATAGGTGTAAGCCTTTCGCCATAATTAAACAGTTTTTTGTAATTATATAATTGTTTAGTTTAAAAGTTTTTTGGGTTTTTCAGTGTTAATAAATTTATGTATTAAAAAATATATTTAAATAATAATTCTTTAAATATGGAATTTATAAATGATATTTAAATTTTTTTATTAATAACTAAAATAATATTTTAATGTTGATAATAAATAAAAAAATTCGATGTCTATCTTAAATAAAATATTTCAATATTAATTTTGTATTTTAAGTAATTAAAAATAATATTCAATATTGATTTGAATTAAAATATTTCAATCTCAATTTTATATAAAAAACCTAATTGAAATTAAATAATTTCTTATTCCATTCATATGTGCTTTTTACAATTTTACATACTCAACATGGATTTGACACTCACATTTAAAAAAAAAATATTAATAACAATTTTTTTTCAATGTTGGCTATACATATTAATAATAATTTGTTGATATCTCTTTTTCACAAATTTCTTATTATGTTCATAGGTTTTTTTCAAAAACTTATGAGGGAGATGTGTAATTCCTTCCATGCTCAAAGTAGAATTGACACATGGCATTTAAGAAAAATATTAATAACATTTTTGTTTCAATGTTGGCCATAAATATTAATAAAAATTTTGTTGATAGGTTTTTTTCACAAATTTCTTATTTTGTCCATAGGTGTGTTTTGCATCCCAATCAATGTCTATTTTAACTAAAATATTTCAATATCAACTCTCTTTATATATAACAATTGAAAGTAAAACATTTTTAATGGATAAAACATTTCAATTGTGTGTTGTGGAGATGTGCAATTCCTTTAATGCTTAAAATCTAGTTGACATGTAAAAACTTTTTTTAAATTGAAAAAAATTAAAGAAAAGTTTGCATGTTGAGAATTTTTTTATCTACAATAAATACCTACAATAAAAAAACATAAAAAAACATAAAAAAACATACATTTGTTCCTTTGAATAACATTTGAAAAAATAACATAGTAAAAAAAGAATGATGAAAAGAAAAAAAATTGTTTATAATATTATATACATGAAAGAAAAATTTTCCTTGCTTGTTAGATGTCAAAGGAAAATTTTCCTTGCTTGTTAGATGTCATCTTAGAATTCTACATGAGACATATCAAACCTTACAATTCTACATGAAAGGAAAATTTTCCTTGCTTGTTAAATGTCATCTTAAAAATTCTACATGAGACACATGGAATCTTACAATTCTACATGAGACACTTATTGAAAAATAGGAAAATTTGTATATTCTTCTACCTTAAAAAGTGAGGGTTTTGTGATTCCCTACACCAACATTCAAATCCCCTAGAGGAATGTTCGGAGAAACTATCATTTATAAAATTGTAATTAAGTTGAATTTATTTATAAAAAAGTATAAAATTGTAATTAAGTTGAAATTTATTTAGAAAAAATAAAAAAAAAAATTCTAAAAGAATATATTAGATAAACAATACTTGATAACTATAGTGTCAAGGATAGGTGAGATTAAAAACAATGATTCACACGAGGGATCCACATAATTTATCAACATGGACAAGAGGAAAGCGATTAGGGAAGTGACTATGATAACATTACTATGTGTTAGGAGTCATACTATGTACATGGTCATAATAATACCATAGTGGTTAATAGTTAAGGTGTGTGAAGGGTTCTAATAGTTTATGGTGAAAATAAACAAAGGTAAATGTTCCTCATACTTTTTATTTTTTATGTTTTTAAATTAAACTTGTACCATGGTAGTAAATAGTTATATGAAATTCATAGAAATGTTATGGTAGGAGTGGGAAAGGGTTTTAAGTTTATTATAAGCTTTATATTTTCCCCTTTATGTCATTGGAAAGTATCATATTTTCCCACAAAGATGTAGATGTCCCTCTTCATGTCTTCCCAAAAGAAAGAATACTTAATCATGTCATGTGTTTAATAAAACCTAGAATGACCCTTTGTTGGGGAGGAGTGCAATTCAAATAATACTTTGGATTTAAATGGTGAATTCAAAATTAAAAAAAATATGGTATTTATAATGGAACTCATCATATTACCACTTGTGTAACTTAGATGTGCTTGTCGATTGACCTATAGCTATTTCATCATGCATAGTATCTTAGCATCAACTAACTATTATTGACATACTTCCTAGGCCAATCAAGAACTAGGAAATATATTGGAAATAAGAACCCATTCTCATCATCCTTTCTACAGAGAGCATCAAACAAAACCATTTCCTTTCCTTGGATGTAGATAATCTTATAGTCACATCCTAATATTTTTTTGACCCACTTTTTCTACTCTACAAATGATAGCCTCTATTGTAGGAAATATTTTAATTCGTGATGGGTCTATTTTAATCTAGAAATTACACCCCAATTAGTAAGGGAGACGCAGACCAACTGTGTGAATAATATCCAATTTCCTTCTCGTAAGTGGATTTTCCAAAGTTTCTATCACAAAAATACTTACTATTTAAGGAAGGTAGGCTCCCCTCTTTCACTAACATATCCCCAACTACTTTGACCAATGCATCACATTCTAAAACAAATTCTTATTGAAGTCAAGAAGTGTAAGGAATGGTGTGGTACAAATAGCATCATTTAAATATTGAAAACACTACAAGGAAAACAACCTATAGTGGAGGTTTTTATAGAGGCCTTTAGTCTTACGCCACTACAACCTCCACTATTAATAGCAGAGGTTTCAGTGTAGGTTTTAATAGATGTTCCACATAATTAAAAAACATTTTGCAAGTGAAGGTTTTAGAAGAGGTTTTTTTTTCAGCACTTGCATTGCTAAAAATGCACCATTGTGATATTGAATATCATGCACCTATGCGTACAAATAAATAAAAAGCACCAGTACATTTTAGGTTTAGCATATTGTAATCATGCTCACCAAAATATTTTGAAAAAATAAAAATATAATCTTACATTATGTCGTTTAAAGCGACAATTTGTTTTCACAATTTTTAACACTCGTGCATACAACTCANATATAGTGCACCAACATGTATATATTTTAATTAATTGTTTTCTTAGAAAAATTTCAATTAATCATCTCAAAATCAAATATTTTTTTATAATAATATTTTTTATAATAATATTTTTTATAATAATATTTTTTTATAATAATATTGCTTTTTATATTTTTCTTATTGTGTTTTGATATAATGATTGCATTAATGAATTATCCAACAAATTACACCTCATTTATGTGTAAAAGTGTAAATAATCCATATATTAATTAATTAGTGACACAACATTTTACAATACATTAAGATAATAAACCCATTTTATTATATATGAATAAGGAACTCGTTCTCATACAAAATGGGACAGTGCAAAGGTCCACAATAATAAAAATGAAACCAATATGTAATTGTTACACTCATTGGTGACATGTCCTCATGCAATTGGGACAACATGTCGAGTACATTAAACAAAATTCTTGATTTTCACAAACAATTGTTTCAAAACATACAACTTGTAGTAACATTCAATTATATTGATTTTCATTTGATATCATTTGAATTGTTTCCATCGCTTGAGATGCATGCATGCCTCATTTATTCATAACTTATAGGAAACATTGTTCTTTAGTTATTTAACCTAATGTTTTCTTGATCGACTTTTTTTTATGCTCCACCTCTTCATGTTCCATATACAAACATAGAATTAAAGTGTAATGTATATATATATATATATATATATATAGTAGGATATACATGATTGCATAAATAAATAAAAAATACCATAGTAGTGGCTATTTAATAAACAATACACATTCTTTCGAAGCCATGTTGCAAGTCAAATCTCAAAATCTTTCCTATTGGATGCACTGCATACTTTGTTTCTTGCTTTTTTAATACGCCATGACAAAGCACACTCAATATAATTAATATAAAGGTTTATTAAATTGTTCCATTAATTATAAAACAAGGGAAGTTAAACAACATAGCTACTTACAAATTTTTCAATTAAACCTTGATACTTCAACATATACTCACTGAATCGGTCTAAGTTTATCATTATTTTACAATCCAATAGCAGGTCAGAAATCAAATACTGATAACACTTTATGTTAGCATTGAAATCATTTAAAATTTGCAATTAGGTCAACATGTTACCTCAATTTAGCATTAAGAGACGATCTAAATTAAGGGTTAAAAATTTATAAACAAAGGTACCAAGTCTTAATAAATAAATAAATCCCTCCTTTAAGTACAAATAAAAAGAATTAAATCCCTTCTTAATTAAATAAATCCCCTTTTTAAAATAAATACATAACGAAAGCACCAAGTTAAATAAATTAATTCCTCTTTAAAAATAATCCCTTCTTAAACATCTAAGAATAAAGAATTCCCTTAAATTAATTACATGACAAAGGTACCAAGCCAAATAAACTGATTTCTCTTTAAAAACAATCCCTTCTTTAACATCTAAGAATCACCATTTAGAATTCATATTTTCAACTGAATGTGTTGTTCTCAATAAACATTCCTTAGCATCTTCTAAATTAAATAAACAAACAGAAACCTCTTCTAGAATTAGTAATTGAAGACAGTACTTTCTTACTGGTTCAGTAGTGATTGATGACAGTAATGAAGACGGTAGAAAGTAATGGAAGACAGCAATTGAGGACAACGAGTCAAGATAAAGAAAGTAAATTTCGCCATCTTTCCTTCTTTTATTAGTTTATAGATTGTTAGAATAATAGCTTTACTATACTATTTGATTATTATTTTTCGTACTCGCCAAATTGATTATAGGATGCCACTCTAAGTTACCGGCTCTTGAATGAAAACCTGCAAATTCGATAAGATATTCATGAACATGGATACCACCTCTAAGACTTCGTAAACTGATAGCGTGGAGACACCCTTTAAACATCCTGAAAGGCTATAAAGAAAGGAAGGACAACGATGCTTCACAAGGAGCCAATCAGAGAACAGAGGAATCAATAGAAAACTGATCCCTGAAGTAGAGAACGGAGCAGGCCAGATGTCAGCGATTGGAGGTAGTTGTGTGTGCACTGGATAAATATTTATATTTAATAACACCAGTCTGAAGGCAAGGACATGGGTCTTCTTCCCCAAACGCACAAAAATTCTCAACACAAATGCAGAGAATGAGTAACATCAACGCAGAGATTAGATTTGGTGGAAACGTGTGAGATTTAAATGTTGTGTGGGATTATGTACATGTTTTTAAATTTAAAGTGGGATTATGTACATGTTTTAAAATTAATTTAAACGGCTTCAAATTTGATAACATCACCTTATTGATATAGATTTACCACCTTACTGATATAGCTCCATTGCCGAGATTCATTCAATACTGCAGTGAAGAGTGGTTATTGATATAGATTCATTACTGAGATTATGAAGGACTGGATATTACATCTTTCATATGAAAAAAAGCAGTATGTAGTGTTTGTGAATTAGAAAATGGTTATTTTATTTCCATTGAAATTAAGTATCTAGTTATACTCGCAATAAATAATGCATTTGACTGACTGAATACGTTTTCTATGGCGGCGATTCGTTGTATCTCATCTGCAAGACGAGGAATGGATAGTCCTGAACAGTGATATTGTGATGTATGCATGAAAATTTTAGAACATAACCACGAATTTGCTAACCACAAATTGATAACCACAACACGCAGAGCCTATCGCCAGCAATCCATGGCATGCAAGAAAAAAAAACAAATTCGCCAAGGACCAAATACAGTAACCATAAACCCAAAACAAATTTTTCCAGAAACCATAAAACTGAACCATATATAAAAAAAAAATGAAATGCCCAGATACAATTTACAGGAACAGATTTCAAATGAAATTCCAGAACAGATTGCCAACGCTGGGGCACCATTCAGAGGTTGATTTAATAACATCACCAAAGCAAAGAAAAATTTATCTCTCCGCGCACAAAACAAAGACAGAGGTAAAATAATAAAGCGCAGTAGGAGAATGCACAACACCAAGGAAGGTCATTGAAATGTTCGCAGAGGTTTTATCAACAAGGCATGAAGAAAAAATTCAGCAAGGTAAAAATGCACAGTGTGAGAAAAGAAAAGGTTGCGCCAACAACAAAATTTCAGGGTAAAAACACACAACCACGCATATCACATCAACTGCCAAGGACAACCACAGCGGTAGCCATCTTAATGATACAATGCAATAAATGAAGTATAATTTATTTCAGTTTCATCCCTTATCGAATTACAACGGCTGAATTAACATTTTTACAACAATACAATCATAATCGCCGAAGTAAATAACTATGCATTCTACTCTACTAAATACATGAGCATGTTGTTGCCTTATCGCCCGCCTCGATGACACCGATGCACTCCATGCCGTTCCCGCTCGTCGACCGTCGAGACTACACCGGTACCTCCTAGCCAATCGCTAGGGGTACTTTGCTTCCCCCTTAGCCCCTCGAGCTGTAAAGGGTCCACACACTATCCAGATGATACGTCTAGCTTCCCATCTCACCTCGCAAGGCTGAGCTACCACTCCTATCCGAGCTGTAAAATCCCAACTCTCCACAAGTAATCAGTCAAGTCGTAAATCCGGCAGCGTAATGTTACGCTAACAGTCAATTCCCTTCTTCCTTCTCTTCCCTTTCTTTTATAGAGTTCTAGACCTTCAAACTTTCCCTAAATCCCTTTTTAATTTAAGTTTTAATGAAATCATCTAAAATTTTTCCATCGTACAAGTGTCATTCATCCCTCACTTTCCTCCAAAATTTATTTTCTTTAATTTATTAAATGACTCATTTCCCTCACCCACCTAGAGCTGCTCCTAAATTTCCTCATAGGTGTTCCTAGATCCCCTTACATGTTTTAAATACTTTCCCTAAAATGAAGTTGCTAATTTAGTTCATTTTTAGAAGGTTCTTAATTGCAAATTCCTTACTATGTTGACCTCACTTTTTACCATAAGATCCCATATTTCCTTTATTATGCTTCCTCCATTACTTAATTGCCTAATTCTTATTATTCCCTTCTTTCCCCTTTGTATTAGGGCCAAAATGGGAGTTGCGCTATTTGCTCTTTTCCTTTATTATAAATTTGAAATTTTTTACATTTTCACAAGTTAAATAATTATTTCTTCTTTACCATTTAAAACCATGGATTTTAATTAAATTTAGTACTCTCTTCATTTTACCCCAAAAATTATGAAGATTAAAACTATAACTTAAGTGGTTTTTAGTTTAATTTTTATTATTATTATTATTATTATTATTTTTATAGGGTCTTTTCCTAAGGTTAAACAAAATTTTACCCTAGAGAAGTTTTAGACTTCGATTTAGATTCTGAACTGGGAAAGAATTATTTAGGGACATCTTTTAAGAATTTCTTAATGTGTTGTATGTCTTAGGGCCATCTAGCTTTGTTCCTTCATCAACATCAATGCAACGTTCCCTTCAGGACGCACCACGTGCTCCAAGGGTGCCACTCGCCTCATTTGTTTCTTTTACGTGACGTTCCCTTCAGGATGCACCACGTGCTCCAAGGGTGCCACTCGCCAAATTGTGTTTCTCTAGCGCAACGTGCCCTTCAGGATGCACCACGTGCTCCAAGGGTTCCACTCGCCAACTTGACTGATTGGTAGACATCTATAACCCCTGGAGTCAACACTCCGCCAAGTGAACTTGTGGGATACTAAGGGCTCTAAGGAATAAGGCCCCCGCCTTATTGTGCACCCCTTAGAATCATCGTGAGCGACTGTCGCAGTCTTCCCTCAAGGCATCCTGGATCCTCTCGAACTAGGTAATCGTTAACCTACAGTTCGATCCACGATGGGAGTGCTAGTAGGCTGTGGCAGGGCTGCTGTCCACACCTCTCCCTCAACCTCTCTGGAAATCGTGTGTGGCCCCTTTACTCCATATGTGAGTCTGGTCGGCAAGCTATCGTCAGCCTGCATCATCAACAATCGTGTCAGAACATGTCCACATCAATCATCAAATCAATCAAATATCACAGTAAACAAATCAACCCAAATAGAACACTCCCTGACTCAATCCAGAGTCCAAGGGGTTCCATCGATGCCTCTGCATCCTCAAGGTCCAAAACCCTGCACACTCAATAAAACTAAGTCAATAGCACCTGTCTATGTAAAAAAATTAAAACATCATGTCATCTATCATAACACATCATAATCAAAGATAAATGTTTTAATATCATAAAAGTCAAGATCACTTGCGAGCAAGTGTCCTCAAAGAATAAGTTTTCTCGGTGCGCCAGAGCGGGATGTTACATACACCCCCTCTTGGTCTAAACTTCATCCCGAAGTTTCATAGTATAAATGCTGAAATAAGTGTATCACAGTATCATAAGTTTATCTATCAAACAAAAATGGAAACTACTAGCGCATATCATATGCGTCCTCCCAGGTCGTCTAGTGCGGACTATAATGGTCCCACTCGACCTTGACCTGATCTATTGTTCGACGTCGTAACTGTCGAACACGGTGACCTTAGATGCAGACCATCTAAGCCGTGAGCACTCCCTCCTCCGATACCTGCAAGGAACTCATGTCAATCACATGTGTAGGATCACTAATATAGTGTCTCAAAACAGATACATGAAAAACATCATGCATACACCTCAAGGAATCAGGCAAGCTAGTCGATAGGCCACAGGCCCCTTTCTCTCCACAATCTTGAAAGGTCACACGAACCTAGGAGAGAGTTTAGCTCTCTTCCCAAACTTGGTTGAACTCTTATGCAGTTTAACCCACAAGAAGACTCAATCGCTGACCTCGTAACTACGGTCGACTCGGTGCACATCAACATATCTCTTCTATTGATCCTGCGCTTCTTTAATCCTTTGTCTTATGGTTTGCATTAGCTCTTCCATTTCTTGGATCGCTTTTGGTCCCACCAGGACCCTATCCTCAAGTCGATCCCAACTCAAGGGTGTCTGACATAGTCGTCCATAAAGAAACTCAAAAGGCGCCATCTTAATGGTGCTCTGGTAACTGTTGTTGTAAGCGAACTCTACTAGACGCAAGAATTCCTCCCAATGCTTTTGTTGGTCCATCACGTACATGCACAACATGTCCTCCAAGGTTTGGTTCGTTCATTCGGTCTATCCTTCAATATCTAGGTGATACGTAGTACTAAAGTTAAGTTGGGTTCCCAAGGCCTCTTGGAAACTCGTCCAAAATCGTCTAGTAAACCTCGATCCTCAATCATATATAATCCTCTTAGGCACGTCATGCAACCTCACAATCTCACTGATGAAAACCCTCGCTATGTCAGGTGCCTGATACGTCGTACGCACAGGAATAAAGTGAGCACTCTTCTTCAGAGTGTCTACTACTATGAAAATCGAGTCATGTCTCCTTGCCATCAGTGGCAATCCAACAATAAAATCCATCGAAATAACCTCCCATTTTGATTCTGGGATGGAATGGGGTTGAAGTAATCCTGTTGGGTGTCTATGCTTAGCCTTTAACTACTAACACTCTAGACATATAGCCACATAGTTGACTATGTCGGCCTTCATTCCCTTCCAAAAGAATAAGGGCTTAAGGTCTGCCCTCATCTTCATGACTCTTGGGTGAGCCATGTAAACTACTCTATGAGCCTCACTTAGGATCAACATCATCGACTCGTCATTTGGCGGTACATAAATCCGACCTTTAAACATCAATAAACCATCGCTATCAAATGAATATCCCTCATATCATGGTACCTGTTAGTGATTATTTTTGTCTTAGGTACAAAAGCACCCAGGTCTACAGGTTACTCAGGAAGTCCCCAAGCGCAGCACAGGAGAATCCATGTTTTTCCAGTAGCAAGGAAAGTGAGCGGGAAAAATAGCGTTGGCAGCATCCAATATCTATTTACAAAGAAGATCGATGGTCATCGAGTTATCGGAGCTATCGAGTTGCCCAAGGTTTAGCGCAAGAGGGACCACCAATAGTTCAAATCAGATTTGGGTCTTCCGATCCAACCAGGACAGGTGGCAGCCTGTCGGCATATCGGGTATCAGGAGTCAGGAAGCTCTCCGTCCATTTCACTTGAAAGTGCCAATCAGTGAAACTCTGAGGCTCCCTTCGAACTAAGCCCAGGATCTCAGCACCAGGTCATATCAAGCGACCGAGTGAAGGGGGGACAACCCCTTTATAATAACAAATACTATCTGGGTCATCCATCTGAAGGACGTGCGGCACGCATCCATGTCATGATGACATTCGGGAGTTCGAGCGGTAAGCACTCCTCGCCATTTTACATTTCGAAACCCCGAACCCCGATAGCGCCGAAAGCGCCGAAACTCAGGCCCACATTATTACCGGGTTAGTTCAGAGCTGTCAAATCAGTGGGGAACACGTGGCGACTGTTAGTCCCTCCCAACATTTCACCCATCACGACTTTAAAGGAGAAAAATCCTAATCCTTTCTCATTTGTGAACCCCGAAACCCCAAAAGCACTCTGACAGGGAGGTCAAAGGCACCTAATCAAGATTCAAGAGAGGGGGCGTTGTGTTTTCTAGGCATTGATTCATGTGATCTAAATCCTGATGCCAGCTTGAGGATAAACAAAGAAGAGATAAGGTGGTTGAAGCTTATCTTCACTCATTAATTACAGGGTATGGACATCACGGTTGAAGGTCCACCCGAGATGGTACTCCATACTGATTCTTTCCATGGAAGCCGTGTCGAGTCTCGAACTCACCAGGGAAGCTTGCACACGCCAATTCAACATTTAAGGGCTCAACTACCCCCATGGCATGAGCCATGAAGAATTAAGGTAGCGTATGATAGTAGAATGCAGTCCAGATGTGATTGAGGAGACGCCTCTGCTGGGCGAAATGGGGAAGATCATATGTAGGAATTTTGGCCATTTTTTGAGGGATCGAGGGTAGAGCAGAGATCCCTACTGTAAAGTTTTAACAGCTATTCTAGTTTTCTGGTTATGCATCTGTATATGAGATCTCTTGTTTTATGACAAACAGTCTTTCTTACTCCATCTAATTTTCGTTTCATGCTAAGAGAGTTTGTGATTGACTGATTCACGCGGATTATTGCAGTTATGTTATGATAAAAGATTTATTGTTTCATTATTGCATTCTCTGGCTTTTGCGTTTGAATGTAAGATGATATTGCATTTGGACGTCTTCTTCCACAGCCTGTTAGAAACTCGATGGTAATAATAGACCTCTACTTTTCTCTTATATAAGTCTTCCACCTGTTCACCGTTTACTACAGCTCACTGTCTGAAGTTTATATAAGACCTCACTCACCTATGCATGTTTGGCCTAGTTTTAGAGTTGGAATGATACTGTTTTGAGTTGGCTCCCATTCGGTCATCCCATCTATAAACGATCATGACATAAAATTGATGGGCATCGGGGTCTACTCCTGCTAGCAATCCAGGAGTGACTTTCGTCGCCAACATTTCTAGCGTCGATGCTGGGGACGAAGTTGAATATTTTCCTTGGGAAGAACGACATTGAGCCTTTGATTCTGAAGGTGCATCAGACATCAGATCCCTTAAAGATTTCTACTGTGCACTTGGCGACTCGACTGTGGTGACTCCATTGTTTCCACATCACTGTTTCAGCTGTGACTACTATTAGTACACCTAAAAGCTGACCCTAAGGAGATTTCTCGAGAAGGTTTCAACAGCTACTTTCTCAGCCCGAGAAGCTTCCTGGGGTAACAACAATGTTAAGATCTAGCCTTTGATGGTGAACAAGGACCAGACACACTTGAAGCTGCGCATATTTCACCTAGAGAATCCATGATTCGAGCATCGATTGGCGACTCCACTGGTTTGATATGGAGAAGATGCTGGCTCAAAGGTTTGCTTTCTGTGACTTTTCTCAGATAGTTGGTTTTCCTAATTCACTTCCTGATAGAGACCAATGGGAAGATTTCCTCCCTGAATTTCATGCAACAAGTTGGGAGGAACCAACTGAGCATTTACTGGACTTCCATGAGGCTATCCACCGACACAATATCACACATGAGGATGTCTAGATTAATCTCTTTAGGTATTCATTGAACGGAGCTTCTCTTGAATGGTGTCGGTCTCTTTCCGTTGCAAGCATCCGCTCTTTAATAGGTTTCCATACAACTTTTAATTCATTTTGTAAAGACTACTATCCAACTGATGGTTTGTTTGAAAACTGTTGTGAGGAGTTTTCTTCGCTTCAGGGAGCCTCTGTTGGCCCTGAAGACCAAGTCCATGATGAAGCCCTTACTGTGGAGGAAAGAATCTGCTGTGAAAATATAGAGGTGTTGGAAGATATTAATTGTGTTAGCCCCAGAACGGAAGCATCTGACATCATATCAGATGCATCTGTTCTTTTAGATCTTCATCAGTATCAACATGCCTCTTGTGGAGATTATGAGTTTTCAAAGAAGATGTGGTCCATGGTAGATGGTTCACCTAAGTATCGGGTTGAAGCAGATATTCCTAGCAGCCCTACTTCTGAGGAAGGAGGCCTTCCCGTTTTTAAAGAAGAAATTATTGTGGAAGCGGTTTCCTCTCTTTTTCTCCAAGGGGTTTCTCACGATATATGTTTACCTGGGATTAAAGAGAAAAATATTTCGTGTGAGCAGCCAGAACCAGTAGGTCCCACTATCCCTAAAATGGAAATTTTTTACGGGATCACTGTTCTAGAGAAGGATCATATCAATGAAGGACAACCCCTTTTTGATATATATTATAGTGATGATGAGCAACAAGCTTATCCTACTTTTGATCACTATAGAGATACTGAAGAGCCAGTCAGCAAACAAAACCACCCCATGGTCCCTATTTATGATGAATACGAATCGGACCTGGGGGAGACCGAACCAGAGGAGAAGAATATTTCCTATCCAGAGCCAGTCAGTGAACAACCCCCGCCCGAGAGCAGCGAGCCTACATCATCTTTCCACCATCAACCTATGCTTATCAGAGATATTCAGCCACAGGTGAACAATTGTGTAGCAGAGGAGGGTATCTGTCACCCATTTTCTGGAATTTGCCACTCATTTTATGACCCTGTTTGCAAGTACATGGAGTGGCATTTCCCCTATGCCTTGGTGCCACCCTATTTCATCTCAACTCTATCCTGTAAGGAGTATTTGAAGAGTGTAACCGCTCTGCTGTCATGGTTACACCATCCGCTGATGATCATCGACAGAAGGAAGGAGCTTCTATCCAGGAAGCTGCTTGAATGGCTATGGTGGAAGTTTTCTTTCACCTTGCCCATGTAAAGTGTTTTATTACCTTAGGACTGTACATAAATAAGCTCTTGTAAGCATGAAAATTTAGTTTGTTTTGTTTTTCGGCCTGTATTTTCAGCAGCGGGATGTTTTGAGCCTGACTCCATAGCCCAACAACAAGGCACTGAAGCTGCGAAATGAGTTCTTAGAGCATCAAAGGGACAACTATATCCCCCATGGAGCCTAATGTTAGCAATTATTTTTGTCTTAGGTGCAAAAGCACCCAGGTCTACAGGTTGCTCAGAAAGTGCCCAAGCCCAGCGCGGGAGAATCCCTGTTTTTTCGGTAGCAAGGCAAGGGAGCGGGAAAAATAGCGTTGGCAGCATCCAAGATCTATTTACAAAGTAGATCAACCGTCATTGGGTTTTTGTAGCTTCCGAGTTGCCCAAGGTTCAGCGCAAGAGGGAGCAACAATAGTTCAAATCAGATTTGGGTCGTCCGATCCAACCAGGACAGGTGGCAACCTGTCGGCATATCGGGTATCGAGAGTTAGGAAGCTCTTTGTCCATTGCACTTGAAAGTGCCGATCAGCATAAATATGAGGCTCCCTTCAAACTAAGCCCAGGATCTTAGCACCAGGTCATATCAAGAAAGCGGGTGAAGGGGGGACAACCCCTTTATAATAGCAAATACTATCTGGGTCGTCCATCTGAAGGACGCGTGGCACGCATCCACGTCATGACGACATTCGGGAGTTCGAGTGGTAAACACTCCTCATCATTTTACATTTCGAAACCCCGAACCCCGATAGCGTCGAAACTTGGGCCCACAGTATTACCGGGTTAGTTCAGAATCGTCAAATCAGTGGGGAACACGTGGCGACCATTAGGCCCTCCCGACATTTCACCCATCGTGACTTTAAAGGAGAAAAACCCTAATCCTTTCTCATCCGCGAACCCCAAAATGCCAAAAGAACTCTAATAGAGAGGTCAAAGGAACCTAATCAAGATTGAAGAGAGGGGGCGTTGTGTTTTCCAGGCACTGATTCATGTGATCTAAATCCCGATGCCGGTTTGAGAATAAACGAAGAAGAGATAAGGTGGTTGAATCTTAGCTTCACACATTAATTACAGGGTATGGACATCCCAACTAAAGGTCCACCCAAGATGGTCCTCCGTACTGATTCTTTCCATGGAAGCCGCGCCGAGTCTCCAACTCGCTAGGGAAGCCTGCACACACCAATTCAACATTTAAGGGCTCAACTACCCCCCTGGCGCGAGCCATGAAGAATTAAGGTAGCGTATGATAGTAGAATGCAGGCTAGATGTGATTGAGGAGATGCCTCTGCTGGGCGAAATAGGGAAGAGCATATGTAGGCATTTTGGCCATTTTTTGAGGGATCGAGGGTAGAGAAGAGCTCCCTACTGTAAAGTTTTAAGAACTCTTCTAGTTTTCTGGTTATGCATCTGTATATGAGATCTCTTGTTTTATGACAGACAATCTTTCTTACTCCATCTAATTTTCGTCTCATGCTAAGAGATTTTGTGATTGACTGATTCGCGTGGATTATTGCAGTTATGTTATGATAAAAGATTTATTGTTGCATTATTGCATTCTCTGGCTTTTGCGTTTGAATGTAAGATGATATTGCATTTGTACGTCTTCTTCCACAGCCTGTTAGAAAATCGATGGTAATAAGAGACCTCTGCTTTTATCTTATATAAGTCTTCCGCCTGTTCACCCTTTACTACAACTCACTATCTGAAGTTTATATAAGACCTCACTCACCTATGCATGCCTGGCCTAGTTTTAGAGTTGGAACGATATTGTTTTGAGTTGGCTCCCATTCGGTCATCCCATCTATAAACCATCGTGAAATAAAACTGATGGACATTGGGCTCTGCTCCTGCTAGCAATCCAGGAGTGACTTCTGTCGCCAACATTTCTAGTGCCGTTGTTGGGGACAAAGTTGAAGATTTTCCCTAGGCAGAACGACATTGAGCCTCTGATTCTGAAGGTGCATCAGACATCAGAGCCCTTAAATATTTCTACTGTGCACCTGGAAACTCGATTGTGGCGACTCCATTGTTTCCACATCACCGTTTCAACTGTGACTACTATTAGCACACCTGAAAGCTGACCCTAAGGAGATTTCTCGAGAAGGTTTCAGCAACTACTTTCTTAGCCTGAGAAGCTTCCTGGGGTAACCACAATGTTAAGATCTAGCCTTTGATGGTGAACAAGGACCAAACACACTTGAAGCTACACATCTTCCACTTGGAGAATCCATGATTCGAGGATCGATTGGCAAATCCACTGGTTCGATATGGAGAAAATTATGGCTCAAAGGTTTTATTTCTGTGACTTTTCTCAGATAGTTAGTTTTCCTAATGCACTTCCTGATAGAGACCAATGGGAAGATTTCCTCCCTGAATTTCATGCAACAAGTTGGGAGGAACCAACTGACCATTTACTGGACTTCCATGAGGCTATCCACTGACACAATATCACGCATGAGGATGTCCAGATTAAGCTCTTCAGGTATTCATTGAAGGGAGCTTCTCTTGAATGGTGTCGGTCTCTTCCCGATGCAAGCATCCGCTCTTTAATAGGTTTTCATACAACTTTCAATTCATTTTGTAAAGACTACTATCCACCTGATGGTTTGTTTGAAAACTGTTGTGAGGATTTTTCTTCGCTTCAGGAAGCCTCTGTTGGCCCTGAAGACCAAGTCCATGATGAATCCCTTACTGTGGAGGAAAGCATTTGCTGTGAAAATATAGAGGTGTTGGAAGATATTAATTGTTTTAGTCGCAGAACGGAAGCATCTGACATCATATCAGATGCATTTGTTCTTTTAGATATTCATCAAGATCAACACGCCTCTTGTGGATATTATGAGTTTACAGAGAAGATTTGGTCCATGGTAGATGGCTCACCTGAGTATCGGGTTGAAGCAGATATTTCTAGCAGCCCTGCTTCTGAGGACGGAGGCCTTCCCGTTTTTAAAGAAGAAATTATTATGGAAGCGGTTTCCTCTCTTTTTCTCCAGGGGGCTTCTCACGATATATGTTTACCTGGTATTAAAGAGAAAAATATTACGTGTGAGAAGCCAGAACCAGTAGGTCCCACTAACCCTAAAATGGAAATTTTTGATGGGATCATTGTTCTGGAGGAGAATCATATCAATGAAGGAAAAAACCTTTTTGATATATGTTATAGTGATGATGAGCAGCAAGCTTATCCTACTCTTGATCACTATAGAGATACTGAAGAGCCAGTCAGCAAACAGAACCACCCCATGGTCCCTATTTATGATGAATACGAATCAGACCTGGGGGAGACTGAACCAGAGGAGAAAAATATTTCTTTTCTAGAGCCAGTCAGCAAGAAGCCCCCGCCCGAGAGTAGTGATCCTACGTCAGTTTTCCACCATCAACCTGTGCTTATCAGAGATATTCAGCCATAGGTGAACAACTGTGTAGCAGAGGAGGGTGTCTGTCGCCCATTTTCTGGAATTTTCCACTCATTCTATGATCTTGTCTGCAAGTACATGGAGTGGCATTTCCCCTATGCCTTGGTGCCGCCCTATTTCATCTCAACTCTAGCCTATAAGGAGGATTTGAAGAGTGTAACCTCTTTGTTGTCACGGTTACACCATCCGCTAATGATCATCGACAGAACGAGGGAGCTTCTATCGAGGAAGCTTCTTGAATGGCTATGGTGGAGGTTTTCTTTCACCTAGCCCATGTAAAGTGTTTTATTAGCTTAGGACTGTACATAAATAAGCTCCTGTAAGCATGAACATTTAGTTTGTTTTGTTTTTCGGCCTGTATTTTCAGCAGCTGGATGTTTTGAGCCTAACTCCATAGCCCAACAGCAATGCACTGAAGTTGCAAAATGAGTTCTTAGAGCATCACATGAACGACTCTATCCCCCATGGAGCCTAATGTTAGCGATTATTTTTGTCTTAGGTGCAAAAGCACCCAGGTCTATAGGTTGCTCAGGAAGTGCCCAAGCGCAGCGCCGAAGAATCCCTATTTTTCCGGTAGCAAGGCAAGACAGCGGGCAAAATAGCGTTGGCAGCATCCAACATCTATTTACAAAGAAGATCGACGTTTATTGGATTTTCGGAGCTACCGAGTTTCCCAAGGTTCAGCGCAAGAGGGAGCTCCAATAGGTCAAATAAATTCGGGTCGTCCGATCCAACCAAGACAGGTGGCAGCCTGTCGTCATATCGGGTATCGGGAGTCAGGAAGCTCTCCGTCCATTGCACTTGAAAGTGTTGATCAACGAAACTCTGAGGCTCCCTTCGAACTAAGCCTAGGATCTTAGCACTAGGTCATATCAAGCGAGCAGGTGAAGGGGGGACAACCCCTTTATAATAGCAAATACTATCTGGGCCATCCATCTGAAGGAAGCACGATAAGAATCCACGTCATGATGACATTCGGGAGTTCAAGAGGTAAGCACTCCTTGCCATTTTACATTTCAAAACCCCGAACCCCGATAGCACCGAAAGCACCGAAACTTGGGCCCACAGTATTACCGGGTTAGTTCAGAGCTGTCAAATCAGTGGGGAAGACATGTTGACCATTAGGCTCTCCCGGCATTTTTCCCATCACGACTTTAAAGGAGAAAAATCCTAATCCTTTCTCATCCGCGAACCCCAAAATGCCAAAAGCACTGTGACAGAGAGGTCAAAGGTGCCTAATCACGATTCAGGAGAGGGGGCGCTGTGTTTTCCAGGCACTGATTCATGTGATCTAAATCCCGATGCTAGCTTGAGGATAAACGAAGAAGAGATAAGGTGGTTGAAGCTTAACTTCACTCATTAATTACAAGGTATGGACATCCCGACTGAAGGTCCACCCGAGATGGTCCTCCGTACTGATTCTTTCCATGGAAGTTGTGCCGAGTCTCCAACTCGCCAGGGAAGTCTACACATGCCAATTCAAAATTTAAGGGCTCAGCTAACCCCCTGGCATGAGCCATGAAGAATTAAGGTAGCGTATGATAGTAGAATGCAGGCCAGATGTGATTGAGGAGACACCTTTGCTGGGCAAAATGGGGAAGATCATATGTAGGAATTTTGGCCATTTTTTTAGGGATCGAGGGTAGAGAAAAGCTCCCTACTGTAAAGTTTTAATAGCTATTCTAGTTTTCTGGTTATGCATCTTTATATGAGATCTCTTGTTTTATGACAGACAGTCTTTCTTACTCCATCTAATTTTCGTTTCATGCTAAGAGAGTTTGTGATTGACTGATTCGCGCGGATTATTGCAGTTATGTTATGATAAAATATTTATTGTTTCATTATTGCATTCTCTGGATTTTGCGTTTGAATGTAAGATGATATTGTGTTTGGATGTCTTCTTCCACAGCCTGTTAGAAACTCGATGGTAATAACAGACCTCTTCTTTTCTCTTATATAAGTCTTCCACCTGTTCACCCTTTACTACAGCTCACTGTCTGAAGTTTATATAAGACCTCACTCACCTATGCATGTATGGCCTAGTTTTAGAGTTGGAATGATATTGTTTTGAGTTGGCTCCCATTCGGTCATCCCATCTATAAACCATCATGACATAAAACTGATGGGCGTCAGGCTCTTCTCTTGCTAGCAATCCGGGAGTGACTTTCGTCGCCAACATTTCTAGCACCGTTGCCGGAGACGAAGTTGAAGATTTTCCCTGGGCAGAACGACATTGAGCCTCTGATTCTGAAGGTGCATCAAACATCAGAGCCCTTAAATATTGCTACTATCCACCTGGTGACTCCACTGTGGTGACTCCATTGTTTCCACATCATTGTTTCAGCTGTAACTACTATTAGCACACCTGAAAGATGACCCTAAGGAGCTTTCTCGAGAAGGTTTCAGCAGCTACTTTCTCATCCTGAGAAGCTTCCTGGGGTAACGACAATGTTCAGATCTAGCCTTTGATGGTGAACAAGGACCAAAAACACTTGAAGCTTGGCATCTTTCACCTAGCGAATCCATGATTCGAGGATTGATTGGCGACTCCACTGGGTCGATATGGAGAAAATTCTAGCTCAAAGGTTTGCTTTCTGTGACTTTTCTCAGATAGTTAGTTTTCCTAATGCACTTCCTGATAGAGGCCAATGGGAAGATTTCCTCCCTGAATTTCATGCAACAAGTTAGGAGAAACCAACTGAGCATTTACTGGACTTCCATGAGGTTATCCACTGACACAATATCACGCATGAGGATGTCCAAATTAAGCTCTTCAGGTATTCATTGAATGGAGCTTCTCTTGAATGGTGTCGGTCTCTTCCCACTGCAAGCATCCACTCTTTAACAAGTTTTCATACAACTTTCAATTCATTTTGTAAAGACTACTATCCAGCTGATGGTTTGTTTGAAAACTATTGTGAGGAGTTTTCTTTGCTTCAGGAAGCCTCTGTTGGCCCTGAAGACCAAGTCCATGATGAAGCCCTTACTGTGGAGGAAAGCATCTTCTATGAAAATATAGAGGTGTTGGAAGATATTAATTTTGTTAGCCCTAGAACAGAAGCATCTGACATCATATCAGATGCATCTGTTCTTTTAGATCTTTATCAAGATCAACACACCTCTTGTGGATATTATGAGTTTGCAGAGCAGATGTGGTCCATGGTAGATGTCTCACCTGAGTATCGGGTTGAAGTAGATATTCCTAGCATCCCTTCTTCTGAGGAAGGAGGCCTTCCTGTTTTTAAAGAAGAAATTATTGTGGAAGCGTTTTCCTCTCTTTTTCTCCAGGGGATTTCTCACAATATATGTTTACCTGGGATTAAAGAGAAAAAGATTACGTGTGAGAAACTACAACCAGTAGGTCCCACTATCCCTAAAATGAAAATTTTTTACGGGATCATTGTTCTGGAGGAGGATCATATCAATGAAGGACAACCCCTTTTTGATATACATTATAGTGATGATGAGCAATAAGATTATCCTACTTTTGATCACTATAGAGATACTAAAGAGCCAGTCAGCAAACAGAACCACCCCATGGTCCCTATTTATGATGAATACGAATCGGACCTGGGGGAGACCGAACCAGAAGAGCAGAATATTTCCTGTCCAGAGCAAGTCAGCGAGCAACCCTCGCCCGAGAGCAGCGAGCCTACGTCAGTTGTCCACCATCAACCTGTGCTTATCAGAGATATTCAGCCACAAGTGATTAGTTGTGTAGCAGAGGAGGGTGTCTGTCGCCCATTTTCTGGAATTTTCCACTCATTCTATGACCCTGTCTGCAAGTACATGGAGTGGCATTTCCCCTATTCCTTGGCGCCGCCCTATTTCATCTCAACTCTGCTGAAGAGTTGAAGAGTGTAACCACTCTGCTATCATGGTTACACCATCCGCTGATGATCATCGACAGAAGGAAGGAGCTTCTATCCAGGAAGCTTCTTGAATGGATATGGTGGAAGTTTTCTTTCACCTAGACCAGGTAAAGTGTTTTATTATCTTAGGACTGTACATAAATAAGATCCTGTAAGCATGAACGTTTAGTTTGTTTTGTTTTTCGGCCTGTATTTTCAACAGCGGGATGTTTTGAGCCTGACTCCATAGCCCAACAACAAGGCACTGAAGCTGCAGAATGAGTTCTTAGAGAATCACATGGATGACTATATCCCCCATGGAGCCAAATTTTAGCGATTATTTTTGTCTTAGGTACAAAAGCACCCAGGTCTATAGGTTGCTCAGGAAGTGCCCAAGCACAGCGCGGGAGATTCCCTGTTTTTCCTGTAGTAAGGCAAGTGAGTGGGCAAAATAGCGTTAGCAGCATCCAAGATCTATTTACAAATCATATCGACGGTCATTGGGTTTTCGGAGCTACCAAGTTGCCCAAGGTTCGGCACAAGAGGGAGCACCAATAGTTCAAATCAAATTTGGGTCCTCCGATCCAACCAGGACAAGTGGCAGCCTGTCGGCATATCGGGTATCGGGAGTCAGGAAGCTCTCCGTTCATTGCACTTGAAAGTGCCGATCAGCGAAACGCTAAGGCTCCCTTCGAACTAAGCCCAAGATCTCAGCACTAGGTCATATCAAGCGAGCGGGTGAAGGGGGGATAACCCCTTTATAATAGCAAATACTATCTGGGTTGTCCATCTGAAGGACGTGTGGCACACATCCACGTCATGATGGAATTCGGGAGTTCGAGTGGTAAGCACTCCTCGCCATTTTACATTTCGAAACCCCGAACCCCGATAGCACTGAAAGCACCGAAACTCGGGCCCCTAGTATTATCGGGTTAGTTAAGAGCCGTCAAATCAGTGGGGAACATGTGGCAACCGTTAGGCCCTCCCGACATTTCGCCCATCGCGACTTTAAAGGAAAAAAATCCTAATCCTTTCACATCCGTGAACCTCGAAACGCCAAAATCACTCTAACAGAGAGGTCAAAGGCACCTAATCAAGATTCAAGAGAGGGGGCGCTATGTTCTCTTGGCACTGATTCATGTGATCTAAATCCCGATGCCAACTTGAGGATAAACAAAGAAGAGATAAGGTGGTTGAATCTTAGCGTCACTCATTAATTACAGGGTATGGACGTCCCGGCTGAAGGTCCACCCGAGATGGTCCTCCGTACTGATTCTTTGCATGGAAGCCACGACGAGTTTCCAACTCGTCAAGGAAGCTTGCACATGCCAATTCAACATTTAAGGGCTCAACTACCCCTCTAGAGCGAACCATGGAGAATTAAGGTACTGTATGACAGTAGAATGTAGGCCAGATGTGATTGAGGAGATGCCTCTCCTGGGTGAAATGGGGAAGAGCATATGTGGGCATTTTGGCCATTTTTTAAGGGATCGAGGGTAGAGCAGAGCTCCCTACTGTAAAGTTTTAACAGCTATTCTAGTTTTCTAGTTATGCATCTGTATATGAGATCTCTTGTTTTATGACAGACAGTCCTTCTTACTCCACCTAACTTTCGTCTCATGCTAAGAGAGTTTGTGATTGACTGATTCGCGTGGATTATTGAAGTTATGTTATGATAAAATATTTATTGTTGCATTATTGCATTCTCTGGATTTTGCGTTTGAATGTAAGATGATATTGCATTTGGACGTCTTCTTCCACAGCCTGTTAGACACTCGATGGTAATAACAGACCTCTGCTTTTCTCTTATATAAGTCTTTTGCCTGTTCACCCTTTACTACAACTCACTGTCTGAAGTTTATATAAGACCTCACTCACCTATGCATGCCTGGCCTAGTTTTAGAGTTGGAATGATATTTTTTTGAGTTGGCTCCCATTCAATCATCCCATCTATAAACCATTGTGACATAAAACTGATGGGCATCGGGCTCTGCTCCTGCTAGCAATCCAGGAGTGAATTTCGTCGCCAACAATACCATCATTGTTTTTTGTCCGATAACACCCTCGACCTCCTTGTACCATTCGTCTTCATGTTGTTAAGTGAGAATTTTCTCACGTAAGTTCGTCTGAAGAGGAAACATCAAAAAGATGCGCGACCTTTGACTCAAGGCATCTGCCACTCGGCTCATTGTTCACTTTTTGTAAGTAATCTCATAGTCATACACACTAAGCAATTCCGACCAACGTCGTTGTCACGTGTTTAGGTCGCGTTGTGTAAAAATGTATTGTAATCCACAATGATCAGTCTTTAGTTCATATTTTCGTCCAACAAGGTAGTGTCTCCACAACTTCAAGGCATATACGATGGCTAATAACTCCAAATCATGGATCGCGTAGTTCTCCTCATTCCTTCTCAGTTTCCTCGAATGTAAGCGATTACTCATTCGTCTTGCATCAAGACTCCACCTAAGCCTTCCTTGGATGCGTGTGTGCATACCAAGAAGTCCATGTAAATGTCAGGGACCTTTAGTATCGACACTGTCATCAACAACTCCTTAAGCCTCTGAAATCGCATACAATTTGTGCTCTCGTAGACACTGTAGTACCAAGCGCAAGTGCTCGTCATGCTCCTCCGTCATCCGAGAGTAGATCAAAATATTGTCAATGAATACTTGGACGAACTTGTCCAAGTACTCACGGAACACCTCGTTCATCAAACTCATAAATACTCCTGGGGCATTTGTCAGTCCAAACGGTAAAATAGTAAACTCGTAATGTCCAAATCTCATCTTAAGGGCGGTCTTAGGGACGTCATCCTCCTTGATCCGTAACTGGTGATACCCTGATCACAAATCGATATTGGAGAACACCGTCGCACCCTTCATTTGATCGAACAGATCATCAATTCTTGGTAAGGGATACTGATTCTTGATCGTAGCCTTGTTCAGTTGACGGTAGTCAATGCAAAGCCTCCATGATTTGTCCTTCTTCCGAATGAGGATAACTGGTGCACCCCATGGTGACACACTAGGGTGTATCAGTCCCAGGTCCAACAACTCCTTCAGTTTCATTTTCAACTCTTGCAACTTCGAGGTTGAAATCCGATAAGGCGTTCTTACTATCGGTTCAGTCCCTGGTTTCAGGTCTATGGTAAACTCCAATTCCCTCTCTGGTGGCATCCCTGGTAACTCCTCCGGTAACACGTCTGCAAACTCTCTCACAACTGGAAGGTGTTCTAGACCTTCCGCTACTCCCTTCTCGTTTAGCGCAAGGATCGCATAAATCTTGCACCCCTTGCGCATACTCTTCCATAACTGTAAGGAAGAGATGAACCTCAGGAATACCCCCTGGTTCCATCCTACAATCACACATCTCTGTCCTTCATCATCAACCAAGATCAACCATTTCATCTTACAGTTGAGTATCGCCTCATGCGATTCCAACCAATCCATACCAATCACGACGTCATAAAATCCTAGGATCGTGACATACAAGTTGACCCTCGTGACAAACTCTTCCAGGTTAAGGGCACAGCCCGCAACTTTTCCTCCAACCTTCTATTTGGCTCCTGAATCCATCTCTATGAAGCTAAACTCATCATGTTCGACTGCCTTTACCTTATTCCTTTTTAGCACTGCACCAGAAATGAAATTCTCAGTAGCACCTGGGTCCATCAAAATACTAAGGGTCTGGTCAGCGACAGTACCTGTCGTCTCAAGCATAGTCGACTGGTGCTCTGCCTGGCGGTTATTCACCGCTGCATGAATCCGATGGGCCTTGACCATATCTCCCACTGTAGTGGGTCTGGCTGATCCGGACGCTCTTGTCCTCTCCACAGGACAGTCGCGCTGGTAGTGTGGCTCCCCACACGTCCAACACCCCTTCTTCGGCCCAGTAGTCCTGGTACCCAAAGTAGAATATGACGAGCCACTAGCCTGGAACCCTGGTCTGTTCTGCTGAATAGGCCAAAACTGTTGTTGTTGCGGGTGATGCTGTTGTTGATGCTGTGGTCCCCGATAAGGTGTCCGCTGTTGAGGCAGCGGTCACCGGGGTGTAGTGAAGGTGGATCCCCTCTGGAAGCCACGATATCCCGACGTATGTCTCTCTGGAGTCTGATGCTGCGGTGTCCCAGATGAACCCTGCCCTGCTGGTCTCGCTGGAGTCCTGGTCAAACCTCCACTGATAAGCTCCTCGTCTGCTATGAGGGCCTTCTGGACGACATCGTGTAAGGTTTGAGGCATCAAAATCCTAACCTTTGCACGTAGGCTACCCTTAAGGCCAAAAACGAACCTGTTGACCTTAAGTTTTTTTTTCTTAAGGTGCAGAACATACCGGAGCAGCTCCATAAAATGTGCCTCGTACTCGGGCACCATACGACCTCCCTATCGTAATGCATTGAACTCATTGAGCTGACGCTCAATGAATTCCTCTGAAAGATACCTCTCTCGGAACCATTCCTCGAACAGTTCCCATGACACATCTTCAACGGCCATGTTCAGTTGCGGTAGGATCGTCTTCCACCATAGAAAAGCGCTCCCCTTCAGTTGAAAGACCGCCATGCGGACCTTCATGTTGGAGGTATAATCGCGAAGTGCGAAGCACATCGCCATGTTCTCCAACCATGGCTCGGCGGCTGCGCCATCTGGGGCACCAAAGAACTCACGAAATTTGACCTTCTCGAGTTGACGGTTAATGCTACCAGTAACGACCGGTGCGTGCGGCAGAACTTCAGCAGGTGTCGGGGCCCTGGACTCATCTCTGTCCAAATGGCTGATCAGTGCCTCAGACATGCGCTGGAAAGATATCATCATCCCGACCACGTCGCCAACTACTATTTTCTCTTGTCCGAGAACCTGCTCGCCTCCCTTGGGGTTAGACCCCTCAGGCGTGGATGCTACTGGAGGCGTCGCGCCTCCTCCCCTAGCACCCCGTCGTCTGCCTCCGTGACGTCCTCTAACCATGATTACTTATACGCACAGAATCAACTCGATCAACAACAATATAATCAATCAAATCATGTCAACGAAAGCTGTAGAAAATCCCAATTCACGGGTCGAACCCGCTCTGATACCATATGTAACGAACCTCCTGTTCATCACAGCTACAAACATCAATATAACAAGTGGAATTTTTTTTTTTTTTTTTATAAGGTCTTTTCCTAAGGTTAAACAAAATTTTACCCTAGAGAAGTTTTAGACTTAGATTTAGATTTTGAACTGGGCGACAATTATTTAGCAATGTCTTTTAAGAATTTTTTAATGTGTTGTATGTCTTAGGGCCATCTAGGTTTGTTCCTTCATCAACATCAATGCGACGTGCCCTTCAGGACGCACCATGTGCTCCAAGGGTGCCACTCGCCTTGTTTGTTTCTTTTGTGTGACGTGCCCTTCAGGATGCTCCACATGCTCCAAGGGTGCCACTCACCAACATGTGTTTCTTTTGAGCAACGTGCCCTTTAGGATGCACCACGTGCTCCAAGGGTGCCACTGGCCAACTTGACTAATTGGTAGACATCTATAACCCCTGGAGTCAACACTCCGCCAGGTGAACTTGTGGGAGACTAAGGGCTCTAAGGAATAAGGCCCCCGCCTTATTGCGCGCCCCTTAGAATCATTGTGAGCGATTGTCACAGTCTGCCCTCACGGCATCATGGATCCTCTCGAACTAGGTAATCGCTAACCTGCAGTACGAGCCACGACAGGAGTGCTAGTAGGCTGTGGTAGGGTTGTTGTCCACACCTCTCCCTCAACCTCTCTAGAAATCGTGTGTGGCCCCCTTTACTCCATATGTGAGTCTGGTCGGCAAGCTATCATCAGCCTGCATTATCAACAATCGTGTCATAACATGTCCACATCAATCATCAAATCAATGAAATATCACAGTAAATAAATCAACCCAAATAGCACACTCCTTGACTCAATCCGGAGTCCAAGGGGTTTCATCTATGCCTCTGCATCCTCAAGGTCCAAAACCTTTCACACTCAATAAAACTGAGTCAATAGCACCTATCTATGTCAAAGAAGTAAAACATCATGTCATCTATCATAACGCATCATAATCAAAGATAAATGTTTTAATATCATAAAAGTCCAGATCACTTGCGAGCAAGTGTCCTCAAAGAATAAGTTTTCTCGGTGCGCCAAAGCTGGATGCTACACACTCAATATAATTAATATAAAGGTTTATTAAATTGTTCCATTAATTATAAAACAAGGGAAGTTAAACAACATAGCTACTTACAAATTGTTGAATTAAACCTTGATACTTCAACATATACTCACAACCCATACTTAACTCAATGTATATCAATTCTTCGATTAGCTCTTGTTTGTATGTTAGAACCTATTAGAAGAAATCCATGGATGAGTGTAAATTAATTGTTTAAATATAAGGATCATAACAATTGAAATTTTGAGTAATATTGAAAAGGTAAGTACTCACAAAATTTGCGATCAACCCTTTTAGTCCTCGTTGTTCTATCAATGGGTTTCATTTTCTTTTTCTTTTCTACAACAAAACAATTGAAAATTAGCATTCCATGCGATAATTAATTCCAATGTACATAAAAGAATAAATGAATGACTACATGCCTTTTATGCAAGTTGTAATTTTTAAGATGACTCCTCATGTAATGCAATTATGTTCATTTCTTTTACCATCTCATTGTACACTTTTTTGGACATCCTCACTAGAATGTTATGGTTTTTTCCTCACTTGTCCCTTGGAATTTCCGTGACATTCCTTAACCAACACATATTATTAATATAAACCTACACATAATTCAAATATATTAAATTTTTAATACAACTCAGATAACTTTGTTTGTTCTCTTGTTGGGATGAGCTACCATTGCGCTCGCTACAACACGTTGTTTTACTTGAACTTATACCTACCATATTCTATAAAAAAAAAAGGCAAGAATCATCAGATATAAGAATTATAATTTTTTTTTTTTACAAAATAAGATTTTTCGTGTGCAAAGTAAAATAGTACACATAAGTGAGTTAATAATATGTATATGCACCAATGCATTAATCATATGTATACACATTGGTGCACTATACATTAATAGAAGTAATGTTGCATTATTGTTGTTGATTGTGCATTTCCAAACATGTGAACAAATTTAAAGTATGATGCTTTTGATATTAAAAACAAGGTTATTTTTATTTTAAAATCCATGTTGCTTCCAATAATACCAAATATAAATAAGAAACCCTTTTATTTGTTTTGATAATGCATTGAAATTTGTTTGAATCAAATAGGGGAAATATTAAAATGATGAATATACTAAATTCACATAGTTGAAATTTTTCCTCTGCAAATTTGTATGTAAATTTGACTCTTCAAAAAAATCTACCCACTCCAAAGAATTTCATCGTAATTCTCTCTTGCAAAAATATATCCTCTAAATTTTGGCAAAATAATGAAATAATGATTAGGGTTTTCATTTAAAAACACATACATTTTGAAAATATAAAATTCCCACTCATTTTGATGATAAATGAGTGCGTTGTTTTTATTTTAAGTTAGTTTTTGAGTTTGGTAAAAAAATAAAAATTACCCTTTAGCAGTGTGCTCGATAGTAAGATGCATTGATGCATTATTTTTACAAGAATGCATCGAGTTTGTATTGGTTTCTAAGTGCACTGTGAAAGGTTTATGGTTTCTAAATTCTTTTGTTTATTAATAAATTGTTCTAATGTGCTCAGGTGCATTCCTTATATGGGCACCGATGCACTTTGTTATTAAGGAGAATCAACATGCATTTTATTTTCTATAAAATAAAAAATGATATTTGAGTATTTCATATTAATAGTAGTTATCGTTGTTCTTTATTTGTTAATCATCACGGTGTTATGTTTTGTAAGAGCACTAGTGTGGTCAGTTAACTTAGGTGCATTGGGGCATTATATTTTGTAAGAGCACTGATGTGATCGGTTTGCTTAGGCACACCAGTGTTAAAAACGCTTCCCACCCACCTATGCTAAACATCTTTGCTATAAACATATATGGGATAAAATTTTCAGGGGGGTTCCATAAAATCATTTGCTATAAGGTTTTCTCTCTGTAGTGAAGGCATGCTTAGCCTCCTCATTCTAGTTGAAGGATTTATTCTTGGGTAGCGCCGTGAGAGGAGTGGAAATTTACCATAGTTTTGAACAAACTTATAGTAGTAATGTATGTAGCCAAGAAATGCATGTAAAATTTTGAAGGTCTTGGGATGAGTCCAATATTTCATTGCCTTACTATTTTTAGAATCAACACACACACCCTCCTCACTAATCATATGTCCAAGAGAACATATAGAATGCTTGAGAAATTATTGTTGATTGTGGAGGATTTGTAAGACCTAATCCACAAGTGCCAGTCACGTTTTTGTATAAACTAAGATGTCATCAAAGAAGACTAAGAAAAAATGATGTAGAAAATGCTTAAAGATGTGGTTAATGAGGCTCTAAAAGGAGAAAGTTGCATTGCAAAGACTAAAGGGCACCACGAAATATTTATAATGACTATTATGAGTGTAGAAAATAGTTTTCATGAGAAATGGCCATAAATACCTTTTGTTCCTTATATTTATTCCATGGAGAATATTTTACATCACAATTGTATAAAATACCCTTGAGTTGAAGTTCCACCATTTCTACCCATGTCAACTTTTGGACCTTGACAATTGGGGCAAGTTGTTCAGGAACCACCATATTTAGGAAATGATGTGAAGGAAAGATGGGTTGTTTTGATTGATCGTAGGATATAAATTGGGCATCATGAGCAA
>ML795889.1:62086-78258 GCA_009831015.1 Picea engelmannii
TCATTTGGGATTGTAAGAAACAACATGCTATTGTTCTTTATTTAGCAGAAGCATAGTACCAAGAAATATTTAATGTAATTTAATAGTCCTTGTGGATTTGAGAGATCCTTTCAAAGTTTGGATTCTAGTAGCAACATCTGACCACCCTCTGGTGTGACAATCAGGGTGCCATCAAGCTCGCCAAAGATCCAATTCAACATTAACACAACAAACATATTGAGCTAAGCATGCACTTCATCATAAAGTTCATTCATGAATGAGTTATTGAAGTGCTCTTTTTCCCTACAGAAGATCAAGATGCAGACATTTTCACAAAGTCTCTTACAAACACAAAGTTTTCCAAAATTTGATCTATGTTAGGAGTTCAGGAAGTTGTCATTAAGGGGGGATAGGATCTAATGCTTCATTATGTATCCTATTGTGTCTCCTTTGTAAATCTTTCAATCCTATCCAAATTTATTCTTAAGGGGGGATGTTAGTATATTTAGACACTTAATAGTTAGTTAAGATCAACTTGGTCTAACATGTCATCAGGCTAAAGTGTGTTTCTTAATGTGTTAAATTAGTCTGCATTTGTAATTATGTAATCCAACTACCACGATATGTTCTAGACATAGAGTGATCTAGCGGATCATATTCTCCTCAATCTTAACATGTACAATAATTTGTGGCTTAACACTTGATTGGTCCATGATATCTATTTAAAGAGAATGGAGGGTCATTTGTCAATGATTGATTGTGAGAAAATCTCTTGTAATATTTTTATTTTTCATGAATAAATTTCCTGAAGTGGCCACATTGGTTGGGGCCATGGAAGTTTCCCCACAGGGGTTTTACCATGTAAAAACATCGATCTTTTGATCTCTAATATGGTTGTGTGAGTGGTTAATGAAGGTGTTTGTGCTCTATTGGAATAAACTGTGATATCAAATAGTATTCAAGATCTTCCTTTATTCAATCTTTCACAAAATAACTTTTTGGCAAGAATACTCAAAGGTGCAAATTGGTCAAACTTTTAAATGTCAAGAAAATAATCACACTACCATAACTTTGCTACATTTTCCAAAAAGATATCCTTAACCTCATGTGAAGAGGCCTTTTATAACCTTTTTCCTTCCTACTTATCATACATTCATTCATGGAAATCACATGCTTTGGTTGCACAAAAGGGGATAAAAATTGATTAAATCAACCTCTACACACATGCGATAAAGTTTAATTCCATCAAAGGTGACCACGTGGAATTTATATTGTTATGAGTGTGCTCATTCACTTCTCAAAGGAATAAGAATACAAACCAAAATAATCAAGGAAAATGCATAATTAATTAAAGTTCTCAAACATTTCTCAATTGTCATACTAAATAAAAACATGTAGCAATGCAATCTAGAATTATGGCTATTTGATAAGTGCAAGATAAAATATTATAATAACAATAATTATAGTAACAAATAATCACAACCATGAACATATATATTATAGTGAAAATCTTACTCGAAAGAAAACCTCGTTTTCAACATGATCTTCATCTCTATATTATCTCGCACTCACCTCAACCATGGTTGTAACAACATAACCAATGTAGATCCATATTAAACCCTGAATTATCAAGCACCGAGAGGGATACAATTTCTTGAGGTCTAATTTTTTATTATTATTTCATCCCATGTCAAGTTTTACAGGGTGCATGTAATTGTTGTTTTGTTTAATTAAGCCCACTTTATTGTTACAATTATAATTATTATTATTATTAATTGAACCAACTTTATGTATTTTTTTAATATAATGTTATTATCTAATTCTAATGCCACAACATCTCCCCCATATTGAGTTGTAGATGTTGGAATGTAGTTAAATACTGAGAGGAGGGATGAATTGGTATTGATAACATTTAAACAATTTTTAAATAATTGTTTATTAACTTTATTGATCGGCAAGAAACTTCAGTAAATAACATCAATAGATATAAACTTAAAATACAAATTACAAGTTTTTAATAAAATATTTATTTAGAGAACCAACTCTAAGAGACACCAATATCCTTGTTATAGGGCACCAACCCTGGGAAGCACCAACTCCCTTGTTTTAGGGCTCCAACCCTAGGAAGCACCAACTCCCTTGTTTTAGGGCATCAACCCTAGGAAGCACCAACTCCTTTTCTTCAGGACTCCAACCCTAGGAAGCACTAACTCCCTATATTTAAACTTTAATTAGAAAAGGATACTAATCCTTCATTGCTCCTCCCTTCCACCCTTACTTCATAAGTATCTCTGTCCTTCTTCCATGGACTCTGCACTTGCTTTTGATCTTCTGATTTAGACCACAAATATGCCTTTCTTTCACCATACTTTTATGTTTATATAGTATTCCAAAAGCTATGAAATTGAACCATTGTGTATTTTAATAATGAACAATTGGACATTTTCATTTAATTAACACAAATGGTGACTTTTATGTTTACTAATTGATTTTCAAACACCAAATTAGACAATGATTTTCGTACAAATATTCTCAACTGATGGAAACGAATTTTCAAATTCTATGACATGGGTTTTGTGTAGAACATGACCAATTAGTTATTGTGCAGGTAGTTACCCCAGAAAATGTGTGAGGTGGATGGTATGGGTAGTTATTTGAAGGAAAATTGCCTATATTTATTGTTGTGACTGCCTTTTAAACTTGGCAAATGAAGCATCCATTTCAACAACAAAGATTTGGTCACATATCCACATGATCAATAGCTATGACCTTGGTGATTGTCCTCTTAAGAAACTATTCTCCATGTTCTTACTCCATTTAACCCAACACTGTGACTACAATATTAGAAAATGGCGCTTAATCTCCATGTTCCTTACATGCTATCTACTAGCTCTTCATTTCCCATGTGATAATAACCTATGACTGGGGGCTGGAACCAAGTCCTATGGACTTCGCCCTTTGGGATATTATCCCTTTACAATATTCCAACTCTCTCAGATTTTGACCTATTGAAGTGGTCATAAAGTAATGTTGACTTCTTATTATAGGTTGACATCTCCCCCTTACGCCATCCTTCAACTGGATTAATCCAACGACTATAACTTAATCAAGTGTTGATATGGACGGTCCTTATTTATTTCAGGACTTTGGTACTCTGGGACTCTGGGATATTACAAATCTAAAGTCATTCAACTCCCCTAGAGTTATACCTGCTGAAATTCTTAAGCTATCCTTCCACTTCTTAATCTAATGGCTCACATTATTCCTAAATTATTCCTTGGATCTAACAGTTGGTGGGATTTCATGGATTTCGACACTCTGTGACTTCGGGAATTTGTGGCTTACCCTTTCCTTCCACTATAATCAATTGGACGGTCGAGAATTCACCCGAAGTTCCTCCTTGATTCAACGGTTGGCAGGATTTCAGGCTTTGACACTCCGCCACTCCGAGAATTTTTGGCTCACCCTGTCCTTCCATTATACTCAATCAGGTGGTCGAGAATTCACCCGAGTTCCTCTTTGATCCGATGGTTGGTGGGATTTCATGGATTTGTCACTCCAGGACTCTGGGAAATTGTGGCTTACCCTAATCTTAGAGTCAACACCAAATAACCACAATCAACAACTACGATTAGATTGTCTCATGATCTAATGGTCAAGGTATTCTTTGACTCCTTTAGATTTACACTTATATTTTAATGAACCGTGATCATTGATCTCTAGCTTTGTTCAACAATCGATGGTTGATATATCTATCAACTGTAAAAAAGTTTCATCATAGTTCTGAAGGGTTTCTATAGTTTTTATGTTGGGAATTCAATCCAATAGAGATTTTGCAACACACTCTTCCTTCTGATATTTTCTTGTTGTTCTTTTGTTTTTTCTATTGCACTCTTTTTCCATGGTTGACATCAACATGACAATTAATTTTCCAACAATCTTCCCTTTTGGCATTGGTGGCAACTCAGTAAAACCTCGTTTCAATAGGTATTTTGAGTTTTACTACTTATCCTCCCCCTTTGACAACAATGACAAAAGGGATCTTTCTTTGCTTCCCCTGAGATCATGCTCCCCCTGTCCATGTGATCCTTCTTCTGATTTTGTAGTTTTTAATGAGGTATGGTAATTAGTCCCAATTTTCATCGAATATTTTCAAAGGTACTTCTTGTTAGAGGTTTTGTGAACATCTCTGCAATTTTCTCTTTAGTATCAACATACCCCACTTTGACTACCTTTTGAGAAACCTGATCTCTCAGAAAATGGTATTTAATTGGGATATGTTTGTTTTTAGAATGCATAACAGGATTCTTGGAGACATTTATGGCACTAGTATTATCATAGTTGATAGTAATTGGATGATCATATCTAACGTGTATGTCTTCTAGGGTTTGTTTCATCTAGATCACTAGAGTGCAGCAGGATGGAACAACAATGTATTGTGCCTCTATTGTGGATAGTGATATGGAGGCATACTTCTTACTTAACTATGATACAAGACATTTTCCCAAGTAGAATTCTCCTCCACTACTACTTTTATTTTCATCTACGCTACCAGCCCAATCTGCATTAGTATATGCAGTCAATGTAAAATCTTTTGTTTTTGGAAACCATAAACCAAAATCCAGGGTTCCTTTAAGATATTTGAATATCCTTTTTACTTCCTTCATGTGAGTTTATTTAGGTGAAATTTGAAATCTAACTACTACTCCTACAACCTACAAGATATCTGGTCTTGTTGTTGTTGCATATAACAGGATACCCACCATTGATATCTACATGGTTTGGTCTACTCTTGGTGAATCATCATCTAGGCTTAGTTTGCATCCTGTGACCATGGGAGTGCGCATGGTTTTATTGTATTCCTTTTGGAATTTCTTTAGCATTTATTTCATATATTTAGTTTGGGAAATGGATATTCCTTTATCTGTTGGAGTGACTTGTAAACCTAGGAAGAAATTCATTTCTCCTAGCACAGACATTTCAAACTCTTTCTGCATTTTCGTAGCAAAAATTTTTCGTAGTATAGTAAGATTACTTCAAAATATGATATCATATACATATACCACAACAAAAATCATATCTTGATCCTCAATTTTGATATATAGGTTGTTTCCAGTAGTCCCTCTCTTATATCCTTTTTTTTGTAGATATTGATCAAGTCTTGAGAACCATGCTCTAGGGGCTTGTTTAAGACCATACAGAGGCTTCTTTAGTTTACACACATAATCATGATTTTCTGTCAATATGAATCCTTCTGGTCACTCAATATAGACTTCCTCTTCTAAAGTTCCTTTCAAGAATGATGAATTGATATCCATCTGATAAATTTTGAAGTTTTTGAAACCTGCAAATGCTAGGAACATTATGATGGCTTCTAGTCTAGCCACTGGAGCAAAAGTTTCTTCAAAGTCAATTCCTTCAACTTGGGCATACCCCTTGCATAATAATATGGTTTTTTTCTTTATGATCTGTCCATTTTCATTAAGTTTATTCTTCTCTCCAAAATTCATCTAGAAGCTTGGCTTCATTCAACATAGTTCTTGCAACCCCTTGAACAGTTGTGTTTTTAGTTTCAACAACTTCATTCTATTGAGGATTTCTTGGAGATGAGATTGACTCTTGATTCCATGATCTTCAAAAAACTTATTGAATTCTTTAGAGGTAAATTCTCCTCCATTTTTTGATCTTAAACATTTAATTTTGAGACTTATTTCATTCTCTACATAAGCCTTGAATGCTTTAAAATTTTCAAATGCCTCAGATTTTTCTTTGAGAAAATATACCTAGGTCATCCTCGTGCAGTCATCGATGATCAACATGAATTAATGTTCCCCTTGTATTTTTCTATTCCTAGAGGGTCCAAAGAGGTCAGTGTGAACAATCTCCAAGGGTTTTTATCTAGAATGTTCTTTTGTCTTGAATCTGATTTTTGTCTGCTTCCCTAATTGAAAATGCTTGCAAACAGGATATGAAGGCTTGATTACTTTTGGAAAGTCTTTTACAACTTCATTTTTACTAGATTTGATCAGGTTTTCAAAGATCAAGTGTCCCATCCTTCTTTTCCATAGCCATCTTTCATCTACTTGACTCATATGACATTCTTCTTCTTCCTTAATATCTAAGATATACACATTGCTTGAGGTTCTTGGTGAAATATCAACTAATTTTCCTAATCCTTCTTTTCGTATTTCACATTTTTGGGAGTAAAAAATGAGTATATGTCCCTGATCACAGATTTGACTTACACTGAGTAGATTAGGCTTTAAATTTTCTACTAGCAGCACATTTTCTGCTTTATTGTTCTTGTTTCCCAAATAAATTGTGTCTTTCCCTAGTATTTTTGCAGATACTTTATCTCCAAAAGTGACTTTACCTTTATCCTTCTTTATCATAGTGAGAAATTTTCTTTTATATCATGTCATATGCTTTGAGCAACCACTGTCAATATACCATTGGAAATTTTTGTTCTTTGCAAACATGGCCACTTTACATTTTGTTACTTTTTCTTCTATATGTCTTTCTTTCCATATGTTCTTATCCTGTTTGTTAGGGTTGTATGTCTTCAAGGGTTTCATTGGTAATCTACATTCATTGGCTATATGTCCATAGTTGTTTCACTTATGGCATTCATCATTTTACTCTTGTAAAGGAGAGAATGAATTAAAATTTCTTTTCTCTATATCATTCTTGTTGTTCTTATATCTTTGGACATTTTTTTGTTTGTAGTTACTATAGGCTTTACAATATATTGCTTTATGTCCAAAGTTGTTGCATGAATAGAAATATTCAAGAAAGATATGCTAATATCTATTAGGGGGAGTCCTTCTGATCATTGTATTACCTTTTCCTTTTGGAGGAGGTGATGATTTTTGTTTATTAAAAACAATCTTTAATGGTGCCATATCCATCTTATTATTTCTCTTTTTAACGAATTTCTAGGATCATCTGCATAGTTGATTGACGTTTTATCAGATTTCTAGGCAATAGAGATTGAATCATATCCTAGTCCTTCTTTATCATTTGGTGATCTTTGGCTGTTAAGAATATCATTCAAAATTTTTGAACTGTTATCAAACTTTGACTGGTGATTTCCTCTTTCTAGTTCTCCTTTCAACTGACTAATTTCATCCTCTATTTTCTTACAAACTTGTTTTTTTTCTTTGATTTGTTCATTCAAGATTTATTTATTTCTTTTGACTTACCGAAGTTGATTTTTCAAGTCAATGATGATTTTCTCTGATTATTTTATGGTTTTTTAAACCTCCTTCTCTCTTGTTTGTTGTTTTTATTCAAATTCTAGTAGTTGTCCTCTTAACAACTCGTTCTTCTTTTTATACTTTCTGAGTGCATCCAGGGCACTGATCATCTATGCTTCGAGGTATACTTCTCCTTTAAGCTCAGAGTTTTCTTCTTCAATATCAAAGGTATTTTTAATGTGATTATGTTGGGTTTATATACCCATAAATAGATGCATAGATTCCTCTTCCTATTCACTTTCTTTAGATGAGTTGTTGTCCTCTTTATTGTAAAAGGTCTTCCTCTTTTTATAGACCTTCCATTTGTCTTTGGTTTTTCTGATCTTCTTTTGTTCTTTGAAAGTTATTTCATCATCAGTTTCTTCTTGTTTTGGATAGGGTCATTTGAAAGAAAAATGTCCAATATTTCCACAGTTAAAGCATATTAGAGGAAAATTTCCCTTGTATATACCAATGCCTTTCTTGAATTTCTTCAGGAAGTTAGTTATTTCTTCATCAGATATATTTGAATGATCTTTATTAGACACCTACTCCTATTTATTCTTTTCTTTTGATGCCTTGAAGGTTGTTTCTCCTTTTTTTGGTCTCTCTTTCCCTATTCTCATCTCATATGTTGTGAAGATCCCATGTATTTCATCCACTATGAGCTTATTAAGGTCTGGTCTATCCTCAAGGGTAGAAATCTTGGCATCATACCTCATAGGTAATGATATCAAAATATTTTGGACAATGGATTTATATTTGAGTTCTTCTCTTAATGCTATGATTGAGTTGGTCACTTCATCCACTATTGGAAGCAGGCCAAAGAAGAAAGAAAGGCTATTTTGTGAAGAAGGCATGCACTAGGAAAGCAACAACTGGAAGGAAGAGCAACACGCTCACATGCATGGAAGACCTAACGACGTTAAGGTTAGGTTTTTTGCAATGCATTGTAATGGATGGTGAGCCAGAAATGTATAAATATAGATACCTAGGTCTCCTAGAGTGGGAGAGAGGAATGTGGAGACCAGATTCAAACAGGATATAGCGAGTCTAGAGGAGGAGTCATGTTTTGATAACTAGTTGTAATATTTTTTTATACGACCTAATTTTTAAGTTGTTGAGTTATATATGAGTAAGGAGGGTGGATATTGAGTTTTATATCGTAGGATGAGGATTCTGGTACGATCTAGTCTGCCTCATAATAGATCTTGACCCATCGGGAAAGAGTTGTAAAGCATGTGGTGCTGTATTTTTGGAACTACTATAATAAAAGAGCTTGAGAGCCAGATCTTTGTGGACGTAGCCCAGGAGGGGGTGAACCACAGTACAACCTAATTTATGTGATTGAATGTGTGTGTTTCCTTACTGTTTTAAGTAGTTGTTGATATGCTAAATGAATGATTTGATTATATTCCATGCATAATCATGAATGACAGTTTATTGCGTTAATAAATTGAAATAGAACTCTCAACGTACACTTCTTAGATCTTCGCTCAATCCTGAGTTGCAAACACATGAGTATTTCATCCACCCATTAAGACTATCTTGGGTGAGACTGTGCAGTGCACCCTGTGTGTTGCGTTGTCTTCTGGTTTACCAGGAGGGCCAATAGTTTTAGAGGAATTGTTGGAACCCCAATAGACATGAACCCTGGGTCAATCAAGTTGAAGATATAAACTCAGACATATAAAAAGTAACCAACAAATGGTTTTGTTGTTGTTGGTTGGAATAGTATAGGATTGAGTAGATGGGATCTGTAATATCTGCGGAAGACGGGTCCAAAGAACATTGAATTGAACTACGAGAAGGTAGAAAGAATGAGCCGCTAGAGGGGAATGTTGAGATTGTGAAATCCTACAAAAGAAGAGATTGAAATCTTGTTGAAGATAAAAGAGTTTGAGTTTGCACAGAAAGATAACATAAACCTTAGAGTAACACCACACAAATATCTTGAGAAATATGTGTTTATTGATTTGCATGAAGTCTTTTTCTTTGATTTTCCACACTTACTACATGAGTGAATATTAAGGTTGAAGGACAACCACACAACAAACCGAATCTGACAGCTAGAGTGGACCTCAGTACAGATTGAGCAGTTACAGCAGATGAACAATAAATTCACCCGCGCAGTAGATTTTTGGCTCGATAGTATTGTAGCAGGCTTTATAATAGAGTTTGCAATAGATACAATGAAGTTGTACACTGCAGTGGAGAAATAATTTATACGTGGGCCTTGAGGAAGGTATATTAGATCGTTGTATACATATATTAAGATACTTCTATACAACAAAGGTGTAATGGTGATGGATTCAGACAACTAAACTTCCCTGCATGCATGGGGGGAGGGGGGAAGCACTGACAGAAAGAGGAGAAATGGAAGGAGGAATGGATAAAGGGAAGAAGGAGGAACTCTTGGACCCAATCATGATGGACAATGACCAGATCAAGCGGATCATAGCGACAGATGGAACAAAACACAGTGGAGTACCCTACCAATACAAGGTGAATACAAAGAGGAGAGTCGTAGCCACGAGGGAAGGCTTGGAGAGTGATGAAGAAGAGGTAGAAGATCTATGGCTGTGGAGTAGATTGAGGAAATCCTGCGCACAACATATGAGAGGAAGACGAGAGGTCCAAGAGCGAGAAGAGAAGGCAACAATCCTATCCATATTAATGTCAGTGCGGAACCAATAAACCCATGTGCGACTAATACACCAAAGAGAACACCATCATTTAGACAACCAAATTTCGGGAGAAGAAAGACAGTAGGAAGTACATCTACACAACGTACAACAACTAGAGGATCTAGTTTAGGGAACACTATTCAAGTATCTACACTACACAGAGGTAGTAGTTCAACATTAGGATGGTAGGACACGATCCCACCATCAGGTTACCAGAATTCAAAGGAGAAGCATCGGAGGACCCAAAAAAACATTTGTTTATCTGTGAAAAGATTTGGGAAGAAAAATAGATCATATACGAAGATACTAAACTTGTGCAGCTAGCGATTACACTAAGGGATCGTGCATTGGATTGGTATATGAGTCTAGCTACAAACAACCCACTATGAACAACCAGAATGATTGCAAACATCAAGAAATTGTTGATAAATGAGTTCTAGAATCCAAGTTCATAAGATCAGTACATGAACAAGATGATAGAAATTAGACAGAAGCTAGGAGAATCCGTATGGGACATTGACCAGAGATTCAAGCGACTAAAAGGAAAATTGAAATATCTCATGACCGATATGCAGCACATGCACCTATTCATCAATTCACTGCTACCACACTTAAAATACCCATTGCGACAACAGAAGTTTCAAACACAGGCATAGGCTCTGCAGGCAACCCTGCAACTGGAAGAAAACCAATATCAACAAACGGATCCAGCCATCGAAGAACTGAAGGAGGATTTGAAGAACCTAACATTCTAGCTAAACTAGAACAAAAGTAAGGACAAACGAGAATCCTTTTGGTGTAGCACATGCAGGATAGAAGGACACCACAAGAATGAATGTCCAACATTCACATAGTATATGGTAGTAGGAATTCCAAATCCATTACCAACATGAGGACTATGGTGTGAAATTTGTAAGAAACTAGGCCACGATCCATATCACTTCCCAATGATGCATAAATACCAAACCGTCCCAAAGAGTTCATATTGCAACTTTTTCAAGTTAGTGGGCCATGATGACAAAGATTGTAGAACTATGGATTTGATGTGAGAGAGGACATTAGACACATATAGGGTGCAGGCATAAATGATAACTGGGAAAGCCACACCACAGTTTAACCAAGTTCCATCTCCCTACAACACTGTGCAACAACAATATAATATTGTGCATCAACAATATAATACCGCATAGCCATAGTACACACAACACAACCTTAGTACAATACCACGCAATACAATCAGGCGCCTCAATATAATTCGCTGAGAGGAGATTGAGTTGGCTACAGAGGTGGAGGATGAACAAGAGGAGGCTTTGGAAGAGGTAGAGGACCAGTGGTATGTCACAATTGTCAACAACCGGGACATTATGCAAGGGAATTTCAACTTCCACCAGCAAATTGTATGTATTGTTGCACATTATATCATGACACAGAACAATGTCCTACATTACTAGAGAAGATCCAAGAAAAGAGGAATCAGAACAACCAGAATGTTCAATAGATTTCAGACAAAGTAAGGGATGAAGGACGAAACAACAACATAGTTACGCGCGGAGGAGATAAAATAGGAAACGACGCATCCTGACAAGAGCCAGTACAACACCAGTGGGTGAATAAGACTGTCGAACCAAGAAGACAGTTTGACGTGTAGAACGAGAAGGACACATTTAAGCAAGCCAAACAAGAATTCTTGAAGCAAGACACCACATTGACTTCGACTGCACAATAAAGCAAGGGAGAGCCAGAGTATGAGATACCTCCATCGTTGGATCATACCAAAGAAATGTAGCCCCAGGGACAAGTAAGTACAATCAAATGATTTTTACAATCATGTGTAAAACTATTGAATGATCCATCCGTTGTCAAAATATTGCAAAATATATTAGAAAAAATGTAGCATAGAGACAGAAGGAAAACTAGAACAAAAAATAGTCAATCACCTACATACAAGGAGACGAACAAGTAGGGAGTTCAGGCTGAATTCCAACATCGGAGATTTCAACATGGGATATATCATACTGGATCTAGGATCTAAAGTCAATGTAATACCAAAAAAGACATGGAAATGTATGGGAGAGCCCACATTAGGATATTCACCTATTTAACTGAAACTAGCAAACCAACACAGAGTCCTACCAATTGGTAGACTGAAAGGAGTAACAATAGACCTGGATGGAGTGCGCACTAAAGTAGACTTTGAAGTGATTGAAATAGTGGATGGCACGAAACCATATCCAACATTTCTTGGCTTGGATTGGGCGTTTGATAACTAGGCCATAATCAACTTAAAGACATGAAAAATGACATTTGAGTCAGGAGAATACAGGGTCATCGTGCCATTATACCCATCAAAAGGGGAAAGGTTTGTAGAACCTACTTGCTTGGACTTGGAGGAAATTATCTAGTTGTACAGAACAACTACACACGACGAGGATTATGTAAACCCAACTGTGGATGGGATACTCAGTTAGCGGAGTATTACTTTATGTGCGACAGACTCAAATACAGGTTTAGAGAACTAGCAACAAAAGCTACACGAAGTTTCTAGAAGAAGGTATGCAAGAATAGACCACACAGTAATATGGGTAGGCACGAAGATAAGAGAACCACCCAATTTCCATGGAGTGAATGATCTAGAAGTATTATTGGCGCAGTATGAGGATGAAGTGTTAGAGAATCAGAGACTCTTAGCACTTGATATAACACTCAAGGCCACACCTTCAAGATGGTGTGGCACACACAAGGAAACAATTAAGGATTGGTACCAATGTAAAAGGTTATTGTGCATAAGGTTTGGTGCAGAGAAGAGAAGCAACCCGCATAAGTAGTAAGATGGACAGGGGACACCAACATAACACTTGGAGAAGTGCAGAATGTTGTGGAAAATGACACCCCCAGAGGAATGGACTCATCATTTCATACACACTTGATCGGGCATACCAACAAAATGGTATATAGACCAGGAACTGTGTAGAGGAACTTCGAGTTGGACAATACTACAACAGAATTTTATAGTCACTTTCTCATTCAAGCATGAGAACCCTAACATAGATGCAACACTTAAGCAGATAAGATGGGTGATATTCATTAAGGAACTAGATTTCGAACTCATAACAGAAGAACAATAACGGAACAGACAGATAGTTAAAGAACTATTGTCATGCTACCATGTGTAGGAAGAAGCACCAAATGAAGATGATCCACGCGATAATTAGATCGAGGAAGCATAAGGAGAAAGAGAAGTGGAAGGTCCACCTCTAGAATCAGAATTAATTGTTGCACCGATCAAGGTGAAGAAAGTCAACATTGGGATAGTTGAGAATCCAAAAATGGCCAGCATTGGAGATTACTAGGATGAGAAAATGGTAGAAAGCATAACAGAGTTACTACGCGAGTACAACGATCTGTTCCCAAAAAAATTTACATAAATGAAGGGTATAGTGGGAGAGCTAGGAGAAATGAAGATACCACTAAGATCTGAAGCAAGACCAATCAAACAACGACCATACAAACTAAACCTGATATATAAGCAGAAATTTAAAGCTGAGATCGATAGAATGCTCGAAGTCGGAATCATAGAACCTATGGAAGAATCAGAATGGATAAGCCTGATGGTAGTTCAAGAGAAAAAACAAGGAAGGATAAGAATATACATCGACTAGAGGAAGTTGAATGATGCATGCCTACATGACCCGTTCCCTACACCTTTCACGGATGAAGTGTTGGAGAACGTACGAGGACACGAAGTTTACTCATTCACTGATGGATTCTCAGGCTACAACCAGATAAAGATAGCACAGGGAGACAAATACAAGACCACGTTTGCTATAGAATGGGGATCCTACCAATACACAGTCATGCCATTTGGACTGAAGAATGCACCAACAATATTTTCCAGAGTAGTTATCGTTGCATTTAAGGAATTTATCCACCAGTTTCTAGAGGTATACTTGGACGATTGGACAGTCTATAGTTTATTGAAAGACCATGTAGAGGTCTTGCGGCTAATGTTAGAAAGATGCAGGCAGTGTCAGATATCGTTAAACATCAAGAAGTGTATCTTCGAAACATTGTTTGGGATACTATTGGGCCATATAGTATGAAAACAAGGCTTACTAGTAGATCCTACAAAGATTGTAGTAATTGCTAACTTGCCACCACCAAGGACAGTCTGTCAACTAAGAGCGACATTGGGACACACAGGATACTACAAAATTTTTATCAAAGGGTACGCGTAGATTACTGCGCCAATGGAGAAACTATTAAGGAAAGATATAAAGTTTCAGTGGAATGAAGATTGTCAACACGGTTTGGATACGCTGAAAGAAAGATGGTCACCGCGCCAATACTAGTATTTCCAGACTGGGAAAAGACATTCCGAGTACACATAGATGCATCAGCCATAGCACTTGGAGCTATTTTGGCACAGCCAAAAGCGGGATATTTGGATCATCCTATAGTATTTGCGAGTAGAAAACTATCAGAATCAAAGCAGAACTATAACACTACAGAGAGGGAAGGCCTAGCTATGGTCTACGCACTGCACAAGTTCAGACACTACTTATTGGGAAAACATTTTAATATGTTCACAGATCACTCAACCCTTAAATACCTAGTCAACAAACCTGTGTTGGTGGGTAGAATCTGTCGATGGTTACTATTGTTTCAAGAGTTTGATTTTGAGGTAATAGTCAAGCCAAGAAATTTGAATGCAGGACTTGACCACCTATTAAGGGTCACGAATGGAGAAGAACCTACAAACCTAGAGGACAAATTTCTGGACACACAGTTATTTTCAGTCCAGATCGTTGATGAATACTTTGCAGATATCATCCAATACTTGAGAACGGGTACTGCGCCACAGGAATATAACATCGCGTAGAAGAAAAACCTGGTATTTTGGGCTGCATACTATTAGTTGATTGCACGACACTTATACAAAATGGGCACATATAACATCTTGCAAAGATATGTGCTAGAACATCAAAGACTGAGGGTTTTAGCAGAATCCCATGAGGAAATAGAAGGAGGACATTACACAGGAAAATCTACCACACAGAAGGCATTGCGTGCAGAACTATGGTGGTTGACCATTCACAGAGACTCAAAAGAGTACTGCTAGATATGTGATGTCTGTCAGAGGATTGGTAAACCTAATAGAAAGGATGATATACCATTGCGACCACATGTAACATTGTGAGTATTCAACAAATGGGAAATCAAATTTGTGGGACCAATCAACCCACCTACAAAAAGAACAGGATAAAGGTACATTATCACCATGACAAAATACCCGACAAGATGGGCGGAAGCAGCCCCAGTGAAGGATTGTAGTGTAGAAACAACAACACTCTTTCTATTTGAACAAGTAATCACTAGATTTGGTTGCCCTAGAATTTTGACGAGCGACCAAGGAACTCACTTCATTAACAATACCATTCAGGCTATGACTGAAGAATTTGAAGTCCATCATCAAAAGAGCACTCCATATCACCCACAGGAAAATGGAACAATAGAAGGTAACAAAATCCTTGAAAACGTACTGACAAAGATCTATAATGTCAACATGGATGATTGGGACCTCAAAATACCAACAGTGTTGTGGGATTACAAGACCACATGAGAGAAGTTGATAGGGAACATGTCATTCAAAACGGTATATGGACAAGAAGCAGTGGTGCCATTATAATTTATGGTACCCAGTCTGCGTGTAGCAACGATTACACACATGACAGAACGAGGCATAGTACAGGAGAGACTGAATCAGATGTTGATCATCTAGGAATATTGAATCCTATCAGGGTTCCACCAGCAAGTTTGGAAATCAAGGGACAAAGCATGGCATGAAAGACATATCAAGAAAAAAACTTTCGAGGATGGAGACTTAGTGTTGATGTATGACAGCAAATCCATTCAACATCCAGGAAAACTCAGAATGCACTGGTTAGGACTGTTATCACTGAAATTTCGTCCGCACAGGGTGACAAGAACTCTGCATCGTCAACACAGAAAGACAGTCATTCATGGCACAAGGTTAATTCCACAGCACAGCGAAAGGGTCAAAACTATACAAAATGGCCAAAAAATTACAAGGCGCTTTGCACCCACTGGACGCACGCGCGCACGCACGCAACATCTTCGTACCGGGAGCGCATATGCGCGGCTGTGGGGTGCAAAACCCGCGCGCCTGCCAAACGGCGCATTTATGAAACTGGTCGGCCTCCCAACCACTAATGGATCGGCTCCCAAGTCGATTTGACACCAAATCCGAGCT
>ML795889.1:92722-104102 GCA_009831015.1 Picea engelmannii
TGTGTCTCTTGATCTTTCATGCAAGAGGTCATAAGCCCTACAATATTTCTCATCATGCCCCATAGATTTACAGAATGTGCAGTAAAGGTTGGTAGGTGTCTGGACATATTTTTTCATGTAATAACATTCACTAGGGCAATTTCGATTTCTACATACCTCGCACCAAGGTAGAGTAACCTGCATCAAAGGGATCAGAGCTCCTGAAGCCAGGTACTCATGAAATAGATGATAGTGCTCCATGTCATGTCCCTCTAATTTGCATATGATACACCAGATATATTCTCTTTTATCGTTTCCCTTATCCTTCTTCATATCTTCGACCTGCAACGATAAGCTAGTTAGTTGACTCAAAATTTGACTCATACCTGAGATGGACTCTTCCATAGGGGTTGATTCTATTTTCATGGAAATATCCAACGCCTCAGCCTACGAAGCGATATTATGTTGCATCAGAGAGACTTTGATGTGTGGCAAGAGGGAAACAATGAACCATTCTTTATTCTATTCGTCTGGAATATGAAAACTCAAATGACCTGTCAGGGTCCTAAACCTCTAATAAAACTCTCAAACAGGTTCATCTACTCTCTTCTTGAGTTCTTTCATCTTTGTAATGCACTGTAATTCCGACTTAGGTTTCTTGAATTCAACAATCAATGCAATCTTAATGTCATTTAGCGGTTTAGGTTGTACAACTCCTTGGACAAATTTCATGTACCAGCTCAGTGTGTGATCTCTCAGGGTAGTACTAAACTGAGCTCGCTTATCATCTTCGTTAGTGACATTCTTAATACTCCATACAACTTTGCATAGGAACCAATGTTGATTAGGATCTTCGGATCCATCTCCCCTAAATGTGGGTAACCTCATCTCATCTACCATAGATCTTCCTAGGGTTCTTGAATGAGTATGCATTGAACCACTTGTACCAGTGCTCTGAGTTCTCTGATAACTTAGGTTACTCTGGTTACTTAATGTTGCTAAAACAAGGATTAATAGTACTTACTTCAACAGTATGCGCAGTTCCTGAAGTTTTTGACTCTTCTCGGCGAGGTTCTTCAGTCTTCCCTTATTCTGCCCTAGCAGACTCTGAATGTTCCTCATTCACCAACTCTTCTTCTTCTCCACTGTAGAACCCTTATTCCTGTGCTGGTGGTTCATGATTATGATCAAACAAGTTCACTAGAGGAACTTCTCTAAATGAACTCCCACTACGCATGTGTCCAACCTCTGTGTCGTTGTCACTGTCTGAGTTATTGAGAATTAGCTCTTCAGTCCAACCGATTACTATATCTTCAAGATGTTCTTATCATGCAATAGCATCTTGATCTAGAACTTCAAAAAATGTAAAAATTTTCCCCTAGGTCCCTTAAAGAAATATCTCTCTGCTTGGCTATATGACTCTACTATGTCAATAGCAAACTCAGTAATGTATCATCCAATGGTACTATCAAACCAATGATTGACTACTCTTGATGGCGTTATCAACTCTCTTGACCTTCTTGATCAACACCGACATCCAAACCACAGGTGGTCTGACTCTGATTTCAAACTGGGTATCTTCTAATCTGGTTAGCCACTCATATATCTCCTGATGGATTCCTCCAAAGAAGATCTTGTGTATATCTGTAAAGATATACCTTCCCAACCAATCCTCTGTACTAGGATTAGGTTTCTTGTTCTGAGCTTCTACGAAGTCCTTTTCTTGTTCTTATATCCACTTTTGAATCTTTGTCTTCGATGGAAACCATCTTGACATTCCCTCAAGAAGATCCTTGTCCCGGCGACGAAACCATTTGTTGGCACAAGGGCAGACCCAGGGTTCATCTCTAACAACGCACCAACAATCCCTAACTACTGGCCCTTTCGGCAACACCTACGAAGCAGATGCAGTCTCACTCAAAGTAGCAATAGGGGGTTGTAGGACACATGTGTATACAACCAGAGGAAATGCAAAGTGGGTCCAAAACAACAACAACACAACATCTAGATATCATTTACCAACTCAAACCTACTTTGCATAGTTATATCTCAGATCTAACACAATGATGCAATAACAGAGTAATCAGAAGGCAAAAGAACACAACATCAATCCCACGTAACAACAAGATATACGTGGTTCACCCTCTCCCTATGGCTACGTCCACAGAACTCTATTTCTTGATATTATAGGAAAACATACAGTTTTATCTGTGTTCTTAGATTGCATATCTCTCTCCTGCTCTCTCCCTTTCTATCCCCTCCCTGCGCACCCAGCTGTAGGGTTGACCTTCGCACCTAGCTGAATATCTTACAACACAGACTCTCTCTCAACATAATACTTCTCTCTCTCAACAACAATAATCGCCCATTACATTCTCTCACCCAACCTAGGTTCTCTTGACCTTTATTTATACATTACAATGACTCTCGGATAACCTTAGGACGAAACCTAGGTGTCAAAACCCTAAAATCAAAAAATCCTAGGTCAACTTAACCTGCGTTTTCAGGGCTTCACCAGCCTGTCTTTCCTTCTTTCCCACGAGGTGCTCCAAAGCATCTATTGGTGGATTTTTCCACTTATTGAGTTGTCCGCGATCCATCTTCCTTGGTCTTCTCATTCAACAACTCACTTTCTCTTACTTTGCTCCTTCTTTTCTCTTCTTTAACCACTTCGACCCAATCTCAGTCAATGTGCTTTCCATGCAGTTCGTACTTCGCACTTCTTTCCTTAATCTTTGCTTCCTTCCATAACCAAAGGCCAACATGAACGCAACAATATTCGAAGGATATCTGAGTGACCTACAAGATACCATCGCCAACCTCTGGAGAATAACACCATAGGTTGTTACCTACTATCAAGACATAGATAACTTCAAGGACACTCAACATGCGATGTGGATCCAGGCGCGAAAGGACCCCAACAATCAGTGGCTACAAATGCGCTATTGCATCACGGAGGGAGACATAGAAATGGCTATCAAGGATTGGGAAGATGATTGGAGGATTCCAGTCCTCACTCAAGACATACCTGGAGGGAAAGAGGAGGAGGAGGCAAGGCAGGAACATACACATGTTGAGGAGGTAGGGCAGGAGTAGACACAGCCCCGGGAAGTCACAGTTCCCAAGAAACCAAGGACGGGCCATAAAAAACCAAAGAAGATGAAAGGGGGGACATCCACAGAAGGGGAAGAAGAATAATACACAGACGCCCCAAGTACAGAAAAAAAAGGTTGAGGCAGCGCAGGGGATTGCACCAAGTCCCAACCCACAAGATCGAGGCCCAACTAAGGGACTAGCTACTCAGATGGGGGGTGCGTGCAAGAATATGAAGGCACATAGAACACCTACAGAGTAAATGATCATGGAGTATGATGCAGAAAGAGTAGCCCAAATGGTTCAGGATCGCACATTCGACGATTTTGAGAATTCTGCACGCCACTGGGGCAGAATTGAAGAAGAGATGGCAGACATGCGATAGCTTCTCAAATAGATCAGGGAAGCGCATGCAGCTAATAATAGCATAGAAATGGTGCCATCAACATCACATACAGGAGGATAACTTGAAGTAAGTGAGCAGGATACAATCCATACAATATCGAAGCCGAGTGCAACGTTTTACGTTACACCCAGCATGTTGTGTATGGACAAGATCATGAGGTAGACACCCCTAAAGGACTTAGCTCAATTGCAGTTGGTATTGTCGTGCATACCAACCAAGGCCCTATATAAACTACAGGTTAGTGTTAACCAAGAGTTATAGTCTTGTGCACACACAGACAAAACCGAATTACAGCAGGTAAAGGACAAACAGGATGATCTGGAATTGATATATGAGCAGGCCAAGCTCGAGACCAAATAGGAGAGGGAATGCGTGAACGAATTGGAACAAAGAGTGGCTGGAGCTTACGAGAAGATTCCAAAGACCACGCAAAGTGTTGAAATCACAACAACAAAGAATATTGATCATATTGCGTAGACAATCGATCAATATCAGCAGGAGATCGAGAGTCTCCGTGAGAAACTGACACCTACCACTCCACCGGAGGTAAGGGAGAAAAGGAAGCAGGAGGCGACAGAGAAGATACAGGAGATGGAACGATAGGTCCACATTGTGGCCGACCTGTTCGACAAAGCAACACAGCTCCGGACGAAGCTAGAAGAGGATCAGAAATTCCAACAGTGGGAGAAAGAAGAATAAAGGATAAGAACAGCTATCCAAGACCTCATGCAGAGTTAGAAGACAATTTCCATCATGGAGCGCGTCAAAGGGTCGCAAGATATGAAGAAACTGCAGGCATAACTCATCATTGTGCAGACGCAAAAAAAGGAGCACCAGGATCAAATGGAACTTGTAGTGTCCCCAAGGCAAGGCCCCGTTGTAAACCATGTTTTGAAAAGGAATTGTAATTATGTTTTATAGGCTGGTGAGCCAAGTCCTTGTAAGCCGAAGGCTTATGTGTTTGTTATGCCAGGGAGCCTAAGTGTTGAAGGCCAGGAGCTTGTTGTTGTATATGTAATCATGCAAAACAATTAATAAATATAAACACCGCCATGTGTAGACCGACCACAATGAATGAGTGAAGTGGGACTAAGCATCCACAGAGTGGGCAAGGAATTAGGGGCTGAAGGTGGGAAAAGGGGCTAAGTATTGAGCCTAGGGGGCTTAAGCCTTGGGAATAATATTTTAATATTATTCCAAAAGAGAAGTGCATTATATGTTTTAATCTAAGTCCTTTTTGGAAGGACATGTGATTTCCAAATGGTGGGAGGCACGCATGTTGCAGGAACGCATGCAGTCGCATGGGTGACAAGTGTCAACCCTGGCCATGCAATAAAAGGCCTAGATGAGCCGTGTTGGGGGTTCCTCCTCCAGGGGACTCATGGACTGCCAGAAGGGAAGGGGTCTGACTCTTGCAGAAAAACCCTCGTACATCCTCTGAACCGTCTGAACCTGCATTGACCCTTGCGTGGATTGTCTGTCACGATTTCCCGACACCATAGGGTGACTCTATCCTTGGTAGGGCAGATGGGAAACGACCATTCTGTCGGGGGGTGGAGAGAGTCTGTGTAATTCCCTGCAGAAATTGCCTCTCAGGAAATTCTGAAAATCAACACCGTGAGACCTATCTGCCATTGTTGAGCTTGTTCTGAGAGGTCTGAGTCTGTATTCCCAGTTGACTGTGGTGGTCATGTAGAGATGGATTGCGCGTGAATTGATGTCCAGTGCAGGTGGTGATTGAGCCTGTGTGTGACCTCTCTCTAAGGGAGGGAGGTGGATGTTGTTGGAAGAGGTTTCTTCCAGAGAGTGTCCAGCACCAGCTTCAGGCTCTGCGACTTCCTGATCCGGCCTGTTGCCGAGACCTAGTGAGGGAGGTTAGCACCGATAGACTGTGCTTGTGAAGGTGTATACTCCCGGGCGGAACATGCATGTGGGGAATGAGAGTCTGGTAGTAGTGGGCGTAAGATGGCATCCTGGGAAGAATCCTTCCAGATTCTAAGTGTTGTTTTCCCTGTAACCTCAGCCTAGCTAGGATTCCTTGCCTTGGGGGTGGAGCTTAGTCCCAGCTCGGGGGTGATCCACTGCTGAGCTGATGAGCAGTGTGGTCTAAGGCTAGGTGGTTCGTGGAAGGCCTGCACTTGGTTGGTGGATCCCACCATTGTTACAAGATAAGTGTCTAACTATGTGTTATCACATTTTATCAATATGTTTTGTATCTCTGTGTGTTATAACGATCATGCATTCTGCTGTGCAATTGGATTAATGTATTTTCCATGGATTGTTTATGTTAAAGTGACTCTTATGCTTACTCTGAGCTTAAATGTATTTCATTGCTTAAATGCATGCAATTAATTATGAATGAGAATGTGTTATTCCGCGTAGTAACACCTACACGGTAGCCAAGGTGCGCTACAGATTTTCTGGGTTATCTATCAAGTAGTGATATAGTAACCCTGGGTAGCTGAGTGAAAAGGGGTGTTACAAATTGGTATCAGAGTGAAGGTTTCGACACTGAGCCTAGATGGGCCAGTGGAGCGGTCTTTGGACCAAGAATGCGAGGGGAAATTTGGTCTGGAGGACCAATTTCGGACCTTGGTTTGTTCCAAAGTGTCAAGTAGTTGCTTGACTGTGCTTACGAGCTCAGGAGGTTTAGCGGTGCAGTGAAACCGCAGCCGGTGTGGTCTATGATCATGGAGAGACAGGTCTCTGCACCAATGGTGTTCGAACCTTAGGATCTGTTCGGAAGGGAAGGCGAGCCCTCGCGACCGTCGGATTTGGAAAAATGTGCGTAGGAATTAAAATTCCTTTTTGAAGTACATAGGAAAAGTGGAAATCATGATATGCGAAATTTCAAGTTGGTTAGGAACCATCTGAGCCGTCAGATCTCGGCCGAAAAACCCGTCAGCCGTAGGATCTGTCGGGAGATGTCCGGAGGTTAAACCTCAGAGACTAGGGGCGAAAGTTCCGATTTAGATCCAGACCGTCCGAAAGATGGAGGGCACGTGTCGCGTGGTCATCCCAAATCAGGAATGTGGTCATCGAAGTTCCGGTAAGTGAAGGTTCATGGTTTTGTAAAGTAGCAAAACTCGAGGGTTGACCTAAACCGTCCATCATTTGGGATGCGTGTCAGAAATCCGAAGAGAGTCGGAAATCGGCGTATCGGAGATCCTGAGGACAGGATAGTATTGAAACTTGAAATCGCGAAACGCGATATGCCGACAGGCTAAGGAAATAGCGTGGGGGCCACGGCAGAGTCGGTGACATGGACAAGTGGCAGCCATCGGAGTCATCGGGAAAAATCCTGACAAGAGAGCCATCTATCGGTATTTGGGTCGTCAGGATATCGGGGATCCTGGTGACAAGGTGTTTATGCACTTTGGATTCGCGAAGTCCGAAACCCCGACGAGAGGTTTGACTGTGGTCACAGGGTAGAGGCCACGTGGACCAGGAGCTAATCCAGGAGGGCTAACGTGTGAAGGGCGCATCGGGATTTGGAGAATCGCGAATCCTGAGGACATGTGTGTTTGGACATTGGGAAGTCTGAAACCTCGATAGGAGGTAGGACTGTGGTCATATAAGGGGAGGTCATGTGAACCACGAGTCTAGCCCGTAGAGTTAAACGGGAGTTCTCCAGTACTGAAACCCGAAGTTCCGAAATCCCGAAGTGTTGAAAAAGAAAGCTTCAAAAAAATGAAAAAATTGCAGAGCCGAACGAGAAGCTCAAAAAACTCATTTGGAATCGAAATGTCTTTTGTTCTTGTTGGTATTAGTTATAAATGTTGAAGATTGTTCGTGAAGTTTTGATGGCCTGACAAACTTCGAATTTAATTGCACAATGTGTGTGCAGAGTTCAACGGAGGTCGGTACTCCAGTTAACCAACGTCAAGTATGGAGTGGGGAAGAGTGCAAATTACCCCTGAAATAGAAGACGAACAGGAAGGAAAGGATGTTGACCTGGGAGTCGAAGGATTGAACTCCAACGGGCACGGAAAAGAAAGGGATAAGGAAGGAAACATAATGAAAATCCTTGAAGGGTTGCAAAGAGAGGCCAAAGCTCGCCGAGATGATAGCCGAAAGCTCATGAAAGTCAGGGACCGGCAGGGTGCATTAAACTTAAAATTTTTGAAGAGTCTAGAAAGAATAGAGAAGAAACTCGAGAAAGGAAGAGACTCAAGTACGACAGAGAGTCGCAGAACCCATGGGAGAAGAAGTAGGTCGAGGAGTGGTAGCCGACATCTTGGTCTCTCCCAAAGGCATTCTGACAGTAAGACACACAGTAGTTCAAGCCCATCCCCTACTAGAAAACATCGAAGATCTGGAAAGGAGGAATTGAAAGGAGAGATGAACAAGATTAAGCCTCCAACATTCAATGGAGAACATAAGAAGGAGGAAGATGCCGAGTCATGGTTGCTTGGCATGAAGAAATACTTCCAATTGCAGAATTATTCTGCCCATGCAGAAGGAAGAATTGCAATGTACCAACTGAAAGGAAAAGCATCCATATGGTGGGATCAGTTTGTGCAGGTGCAGCACATCAGAGAGAAAGAGGTCACTTGGAAGGAATTTAAGAGGTATTTCGAGAAGAAATACCTGACTAAAAGATACTATGACAGAAAGATGAAGGAGTTCTTCGAACTCAAGTTGGGCAGTATGACCATTGATGAGTATGAACGAAGTTTTTTGGAACTACTTAAGTATGTTCCATTCATAAAAGACGAGGCTGTCAAGATTCAGAGGTATCTGAGTGGACTGCCACCTTCCATTGGTGACAAGATTCAATATGATGATCCTAAAACTATGGAAGAAACAATAAGAAGGGCGAAATGCTTATACCAACAACAAAGAGAAAAGCCTACCTTTAGGAAGGCTTGGGATGACCAGAAAAGGTTTAAGAAAGAACAGAGGCAGAAGGGAGACAATTATTCCTTTTTCTGAAATAGACGTCAGGGAAAGCCATCGTTTAGAGAACCGAGAAGGAATGAAGAGGGAGAACAAAGACAGAGACTGACGCCCATTCAGTGTTGGGGCTGTCAAGGAAACCACAAGTACCGAGATTGTCCCCATAAAAATGGTAAGGCAAGAACTGTACATACTGTTCAACAAGCTGAAACAGTGGAGGATTTGGGCAACAGAATGTCGAGGATCTATGCATCCCTGGACAACAAGCAAGCATAATTTCAATCGCACATGATTGAAGTGGAAGGTACGATTAACAACCGACCCCTTGTTATTTTAATTGATTCAGGGGCTAGCCATAGTTATGTAGATCCTAGAGTGGTGGAAAGTTTACATCTAACGAGGAGCAAAAATGAGAAGTCTTGGTTAGTGCAATTGGCCACAGGGACCAAGAGGAAGGTCATTGAATTGGTTAAGTCCTATTCAGTGGACATGAAAGGAATGAGCACTAAGGCTGAATTGAACATTCTGCCTTTAGGCTCATATGATTGCTTAATTGGGATGGACTGGTTGGACCAGCACCATGCCCTTCTGGATTTCCGTAACAAGAGGTTCACATGTCTGGATGAGGAGGGAAGTCAGGTAACAATCCAAGGAATTCCTAGAGCCATGGCTGTTAGAGAAATCTCAGCCATGCAGCTGAAGAAATGTTACCGGAAAGGCTGTCAATTATTTGTAGCCCGGGTGGAAGAAGTATTCCAAGATGTGGTCTCGAATTTGGAAGACCATGAAGTACTCAAGGAGTTCAAGGATGTATTTCAGGAGGTACCTGGACTACCTCCGAGGAGGGACATCGATTTTTCTATAAATTTGATGCCTGGAACAGCTCCAGTTTCAAAAGCTCCTTATAGAATGAGTACGCCAGAGCTGAAAGAGTTGCAATTGAAGCTCGAAGAGATACTAAAGAAAGGTTACATTCGTCCCAGTGTGTCACCGTGGGGAGCCCCAGTCCTATTCGTTAAGAAGAAAGATGGGACGTTGAGGTTGTGCATTGACTTTCGGCAGTTGAATAAGGTCACTGTCAAGAACAAGTATCCTCTGCCGAGGATTGATGATCTTTTCGATCAGTTGAAGGATGCGAAAATATTTTCAAAAATAGATCTCAGATTTGGATATCACCAAGTGAGAATAAAGGATGAGGACATCAGCAAGACCTCCTTCAGAACAAGGTACGATCATTATGAGTTTACAGTGGTGCCGTTCGGATTGTCCAACGCGCCTGTTGTCTTCATGTGCTTAATGAATGGAGTGTTCAGAAATTATCTGGACAAGTTTGTCATAGTTTTCTTAGACGATATCTTGGTGTATTCCAAGACAGAGGAAGAACATGAACAACACTTGAGAATGGTGCTGCAGGTGTTGAGAGAACACCAGTTGTACGCAAAACTGAGCAAGTGCTCATTTTACCAAAAGAAGATCCATTACTTGGGACACATTATATCAGAGGAGGGGATCACTGTGGATCCTGAGAAGGTACAGGCCATTCGAGAATGGCCAGCGCTAAGGAATGTGGCGGAAGTTAGATCTTTTATGGGTCTGGCAGGATATTATAGGAGGTTCATAGCCGGATTCTCAAGGATAGCCCATTCTATCACTTCCTTGCAAAGGAAGGGGAAGAAGTTCCAGTGGACTGAAGAATGTGAGAACGACTTCCAGCGATTGAAGCAGTTGCTAACCAGTACTCCAATCCTGAAGATTGCAGATCCAGACAAGGATTATGTAGTGTGCACAGATGCGTGTAAGGAGGGGTTGGGAGGAGTTCTCAGCCAAGAGGGATTTGTAATTTGTTATGAGTCCCGAAATTTGAAGGAACATGAGAAGAATTATGCCACTCACGATTTAGATCTAGCAGCAATCGTCCACGCCTTGAGGAAATGGAGACATTACCTCATGGGAAAGAGATTCAAGTTGAGAACAAACCATAACGGTCTGAAGTATTTGTTTGATCAGCTGACCTTAAACGCCAGGAAAATCAAATGGCTGGAGTTTCTGTGAGAATATGACTTTAATATCAAGCATATCAAAGCTAAAGAAAATAAGGTGGTTGATGCACTCAGCAGAAAAGTGCACAAATTACATGCTACAGCCATTAGCATGTACCAGACTGAGATGAAAGACAAAATTTTAGAAGCTGCCAATGCTGATTTGCAATACAAAAATCTTGTAGCAAAGCTACAACAACGTGAGAGACCAAAGACCCAGGAAAGTTACACTTTGGGAACTAGTGGTTTACTGTTGTATAAAAACAGAGTGTATGTAACTAATGCCTGAGAATTGAAGGTGGCAATTCTAAAGGAGATGCATAATGTGGCTTATGCTGGACATCCTGGATATCAGAAGACTGTGGCAGCGGTCAAAAGCCATTATTTTTGGTCGGGTTTGAAGAAAGAAATCGTTGAATACATCGCAAGATGCATGGAGTGCCAAAAGGTTAAGGCGGAGCATAGGCACCCAGCAGGGTTGCTGCAGCCTTTACCTATTCCTGAATGGAAATGGGACGTGGTAACAATGGATTTTATCACAGGATTTCCCAGGACAAGCAAGCAACATGATTCAATCATGGTGGTGGTGGATAAGCTGACTAAAGTTGCCCATTTTATTCCACTAAGAACCACCCACAGAGCAGCAGATGTCGTTGATATTTTCCTAAAAGAAGTCGCACGCTTGCATGGAATTCCTAAGACAATTGTGTCTAATAGGGACCCGAAATTCACTTCGAATTTCTAGAAAGGAATGTTTAAAGGATTCGGAACAAATCGGAACTTTAGTACAGCGTATCATCCTAAGTCTGATGGACAGACAGAGAGAGTAAACAGAGTAATAGAATACATGCTGAGAATGTATGTGATGGATAAACCATCAAGGTGGGAAGACTACCTGCATTTGGTAGAATTTGCCTACAATAATGGGTATCATACATCTCTGAAGATGAGCCCATTCGAAGCA
>ML795889.1:105323-133466 GCA_009831015.1 Picea engelmannii
CCTGCATCTATGAATGTACATAATGTGTTTCATGTTTCACTGCTTAAGAAATATGTACCTGATGCTAATCATGTTATCGATTGGACTGTGATTCAGGTGGAACCAGAAGGTGTCCTGCAAGTGCATCTTGTGCGCATATTGGATAGGAAAAGCAAACAGCTCTGGAATCGAGCTATAGGGCTTGTAAAGGTCCAGTGGACCTGGTACAGTCCTGAAGACGCGACATGGGAGCATGAAGAAGTAATGCCGGTAGAGTACCCGCATCTTTTTGCAAATTTTGAAAGACTTGCAGAGACCATGTAAGTTGCACTGAGGACAGTGAAAAAATAAGGGGAGGGGGATTGTAGTGTCCCCAAGGCAAGGCCCCATTGTAAACCATGTTTTGAAAAGGAATTGTAATTATGTTTTATAGGCTGGTGAGCCAAGTCCTTGTAAGCCGGAGGCTTATGTGTTTGTTAGGCTAGGGAGCCTAAGTGTTGAAGGCCAAGAGCCTGCTGTTGTATATGTAATCATGCAAAACAATTAATAAATATAAACACCGCCATGTGCAGACCGACCATGATGATTGAGTGAAGGAGGACTAAGCATCCACAGAGTGGGAAAGGAATTAGGGGCTGAAGGTGGGAAAAGGGGCTAAGTGTTGAGCCTAGGGGGCTTAAGCCTTGGGAGTAATATTTTAATATTATTCCAAAAGAGAAGTGCATTGTATGTTTTAACCTAAGTCCTTTTTGGAAGGACATGTGATTTCCAAATGGTGGGAGGCACGCACCTTGCAGGAACACATGCATTCGCATGGGTGACAAGTGTCAACCTTGGCCATGCAATAAAAGGCCTAGATGAGCCGTGTTGGGGGTTCCTCCTCCAGGGGACTCACGGACTGCCAGAAGGGAAGGGGTCTAACTCTTGCAGAAAAACCCGCGTACATCCTCTGAACCGTTCGAACCTGTGTTGACCCTTGCATGGATTGTCTGTCACGCATTCCCAACACCAGAGGGTGAGTCTATCCTGGGCAGGGCGGATGGGAAATGACCATTCTTCCGGGGGGTGGAGAGAGTCTGTGTAATTCCCTGCGGAAATTGCCTCTCAGGAAATTCCGAAAATCAACACTGTGAGACCTAGCTGCCATTGCTGAGCTTGTTCTGAGAGGTCTGAGTCTGTATTCCCAGTTGACTGTGGTGGTCATGTAGAGATGGATTGCGCGTGAATTGTTGTCCAGTGCAGGTGATGATTGAGCCTGTGTGTGACCTCTCTCTAAGGGAGGGAGGTGGATGTTGTTGGAAGAGGTTTCTTCCAGAGAGTGTCCAGCACCAGCTTCAGGCTCTGAGACTTCTTGATCCGACCTATTTCCGAGACCCAGTGAGGGAGGTTAGCACCGATAGACTGTGCTTGTGAAGGTGTATACTCCCGGGCGGAACAAGCATGTGGGGAATGAGAGTCTGGTAGTAGTGGGCGTAAGATGGCATCCTGGGAAGAATCCTTCCCGATTCTAAGTGTTGTTTTCCCTGTAACCTCAGCCTAGCTAGGATTCCTTGCCTTGGGGGTGGAGCTTAGTCCCAGCTCAGGGGTGATCCACTGTTGAGCTGATGAGCAGTGTGGTCTAAGGCTGGGTGGTTCATGGAAGGCCTGCACTTGGTTGGTGGATCCCACCATTGTAACAAGATAAGTGTCTAACTATGTGTTATCACATTTTATCAATATGTTTTGTATCTCTGTGTGTTATAACGATCATGCATTCTGCTGTGCAATTGGATTAATGTATTTTCCATGGATTGTTTATGTTAAAGTGACTCTTATGCTTACTCTGAGCTTAAATGTATTTCATTGCTTAAATGCATGCGATTAATTATGAATGAGAATGTGTTATTCCACGTAGTAACACCTACACGGTAGCCAAGGTGCGCTAAAGATTTTCTGGGTTATCTATCAAGTAGTGATATAGTAACCCTGGGTAGCTGAGTGAAAAAGGGTGTTACAGAACTGCTCCAAGAGTGAGTTGCAGAGGTCATTGCACAGGCAGAGGAATCCAAGGCATATATGGCACAGACCCAGGCATAGTATGCAAGGTTGATCAACAACGATATTGCAATGCAGACAATGAACGCACTTAAAGAGAAAACTATACAGGCTCAAACGCAAGCAACGAAGTTTAGGGAGAAGTTTCAGGCAATCACCAGGGATATTGACAAAGCACAAAAAGGTTAGGTGGCTCGGGACGAGCCACATGTTAGTGTTGGGGGCCTGTTGTAAGCACGCCAAAGTGGAAAGAAAGGTTATTTTGGAAAAGAAGGAATGCACGAGGAAAGTGACAACTGGATGAAAGAGCAGCATGTGCACATGCATGGAATACCTAACGACGTTAGGGTTAGGGTTTTTTCAATGAATTGTAATGGCTGGTGAGCCTAAAATGTATAAATATAGATACCTAGGTCTCATAGAGTGGGAGAGTGGAAAGTGGAGACCGGATTCAGACGGAATATAGCGAGTCTAGAGGAGGAGTCATGTTTTGATAGCTAGTTGTAATGTTTTTCTATACAACCTAATTTTGTAAGTTGTTGAGTTGGAGAGGATTAAGGAGGGTGGTTCTTGAGGGTTAGATCATAGGATAAGGAGCCTGGTGCAATCTAGTACACCTCATAATAGATCTCAACCCATCGGGAAAGAGTTGTAAAGCGCGCGGTGTTGTAGTTTTGAAACTGCTATAATAAAAGAGCTTGAGAGCCAGATCTTTGTGGACGTAGCCTAGGAGGGGGTGAACCACGGTACAACCTGAGTTATTTGATTGAATGTGTGTGTTTCCTTACTGTTTTAAGTATTTTTTGATATGCTAAATGAATGAGTTGATTATATTTCATGCATAATCATGAATGGCATTTTATTGCGTTAATAAGTTGAAATATAACTCTCAGTGTACACTTCTCATATATCTGCTCAATCCTGGGCTACAAACACATGAGTATTGAAACCACCCATTAATACTATCTCAGGTGAGACTACGCAGTGCACCCTATGTGTTGTGTTACCTTCTGATTTACCAGGAGGGCCGATAGTTTTAGAGGCTTTGTTGGAACCCCAGTAGACATGAACCTTAGGTCAATCAAGTTGAAGATATAAACTCAGACATATAAAAAGTAACCAACATCCACTCTCTTAAGATATTATTCTATGTTCCCTTCTTATTTTATTTTCAAGTTTTCAAATTTTGTTATGTAGGTTTGTAGTTTGACATGATTGACCTTGCTATCTCTTTCATATATGACCTTTAGTTTTTCCTAGATTTATTTTTTTGACTTACAATGCATTACTTTCACAAATATAGGATTGGATAATCCTCCTAGGATGGCATTGGTTGCTCTTTCATTGTCATTGCACAATTTATTTCTAGTTGTGTCTGTGGGAGGAGTAGTAGGTGCAGTGTACACATCTTCGACAGATTTTCATATATCACAACCCAGGGACATTAGATATATTTTCATCCTCACACTCCAAAATGCATAATCATTCCCTTTGAACATAGGTGCTTTGTTGGAAGAAATTCCCTCTTGTTGATCCATTGGATTATGCAAAATCTACCTTCCAGACATTAGACTATGCAAAAGGCACCTGCTCTGATACCAATTGTTGGAATGTAGTTCAATACTGAGAGGGGGGAGTGAATCAGTATTGATAACTTTTAAACAATTTTTAAATAATTATTTATTAACTTTATTGATCAACAAGAAACTTCAATAAATAACATCAATAGATTTAAACTTAAAAAAAATTACAAGTTTTTCATAAAAGAATGATTCATAGCACCAACTCTAGGAGACACCAATCCCTTTGTTATAGGGCACCAACCCTAGGAATCACCAACTCCCTCGTTTCATGGCTCAAACCCTAGGAAGAACCAACTCCCTTGTTTTAGGACATCAACCCTAGGAAGCACCAAATCCTTCGTTTCAGGGCTCCAACCCTAGGAAGCACCAACTCCCTATCTTTAAAATTTAATTAGAAAAGGATAATAATCCTACCTTTCTCCTCCCTTCCAACCTTAATTCAGAAGTATCTTCATCTTTCTTCCTTGGACTCTGCACTTGTTTTTTATTTTCTGATGTAGACCACAGAGACACCTTTCTTTCACCTCACCTTTCTATTTATATAGTATTACAAAAGGTATGAAATTGAACCATTGTATATTTTAATAATGAAAAATTGCACCTTTTCATTTAATTAACAGAAATGGTGAATTTTGTGTATATTAATTGATTTTCGAACACCAAATTAGTCAATGCTTTCTGTCTGAATATTCTCTAACAATGGAAACAAATTTTAAAATTCCACGACAAGGGTTTTGTGCATAACATGCCCAATTAGTTTTTGCGTAAGAAGTTTCCCCAGAAAATGTGCAAGGTGGACGGTACAGGTGTTTCTTTGAAGGCAACTTGCCCAGATTTATTGTTTCCACCACCTTTTAAACTTTCCCAATGAAGCATCCACTTCAGCAGCAAAGATTTGGTCATAGATCCACTTGATCGATAGTTATGACCGAGAGCTATGTCCTCGGTGATTATCCTCTTAAGAACCTATTCTTCATGTGCTTACTCCATGTAACCCAACGTTGTAACCACAGGATAAAAAAATGGCGCTTAATCTCCAAGTTGCTTACACGTTGGCTCCTAGCTCTTCATATCCCATGTGATCATAACCTGTGAACAGGGGTTGGAACTAAGTCCTCCGGACTTTGGCCTTCAGGCTATTCTCCCTTTAAAATCTTCCAAATCTCCTGGATTTTTACCTACCAAAGTGGTCATAAAGTAATGATGACTACTTATTGTCATTTGACATCTCCCCCTTACGTTATCCTTCCACTGGCTTAATCCAATGGCTATGACTTAATCAAGTGTTGAGATGGAGGGTCCTTATTTATTTAGATACTTCGGTACTCCAATACTTCAGGATATTACAACTCTAAAGTCTTTCAACTCCCTCAGATTTATACTTGTCGAAGTGCTTACACTAGCCTTCCACTAATTAATCTAACGGCTTGCATTATTCCTGAATTATTCCTTGGATCTAACAATTGGTGGGATTTTGGGGCTTTTGGCACTCGGTGACTTATGGAATTTTTGGCTTACCCTATCCTTCCACTATACTCGATCGGATGGTCAAGAATTCACTTGAATTTCCTCCTTGATTCGATGGTTGGCAGTATTTCGGGGCTTCAACACTCTGGGACTTTGGAAATTTTTGGCTTACCCTGTCCTTCCATTATACTCAATCGGATGGTCAAGAATTCACCCAAATTTCCTCCTTGACCCGACGGTTAGCAAGGTTTCGCGGCCTTGGCACTCTGGGACTCCATGAATTTTTGGCTTTCCATGTTCTTAGAGTCAACGCCAAATAACCACGATTAACAAATACGATTATATTGTCTTATGATCTAACAGTCAAGGTTTTCCTCAACTCCTTTGGATTTACACTTGGATTTCAATGAACCATGATCATTTATCTCTTCCTTCAGTCAGCGATCAATGGTTGAAATATCTCCCAACTATAATAGAGTTTCCTCGCATTTCTGAAGGGTTTCTATAGTTTTTCTGTTGGGAATTCAATCCAATAGCACTTCTGCAACGTGCTCTTCCTTCCAATCTTTTCTTGTTGTTTTGTCGATTGTTTTGTTGCACTCTTTTTCCATGGTTGACATCAATGACAACTAATTTTCCAATAGTAGAGCACCTAGCTACTATCGGTGCAAAAATCTCACAACAATAAAGAACCAACATCAGCTCCATCAACTTCATGTTCTAAACAACCTCTTAGTTACTTATATGTACTCTTATATATAGATTGGACACTTTCAAGTAATTTTCCACTAATTCCATAAATACCTTAACTAACTTTTTGTATGGTTAACTTATCTATAAGATAAGTATGTGATTCTTATTTCAATATCCAAAACCATTAATTACCTAATCTCTCATATGAATGGAAAATTCAAATTAATCAGTATTCATGAGTAAACTTAGAACTATCACTCACAAATGTTATGAATAGTCAAGAATCCCATTATTGGAAACTTAAGGTCACATGTGTGTTCATAGACACTTCGACACATTGATATGAATTGGATCATTATATTATTTTTCATCTATCTCGATGCTTTTAGAGTGGAAAAAATTGGAGGAATCAACTTGTAGTGTAATTTTAGTGGCAGGTCTTAGTTTGGAAAATTGAGGTTTGAAACCTTCCAAAGCCATTTTGAAGCATTAAACGACGCTTTTTAGGGTTTTGGTGTCTGAAAAAATTGCACACCCCCTTTATGGTGTTCTACACTCCAATATATTTACAATGGTGTCGATCGTGCGCCAACCAGAGTTTGTATGCAAAAGTTATGCCTCCCACAAGTTGACATATCATGTTGACCACCATGGTACGAGAAGATGCTATGCCATCTCCCAGTACTCATGCATATGGGGCTAGCCATGCAAGGAATTTCAAGAATACTCTAGAAGGTTCAAAACCCTACCACAATTGAGGGTTGAGGAAGTCAAAAACCTACCCCTAGATGGTTATTGGGCTATGTTAAATACCGGGCCACTAGGAGGAGAAGGGGTTMCATTCTATGTTATTGTATTTGTTTCCATAGCATAGMAGAACAAGTAGGAGTGGGAAACTAGAGAGMATAACATATGGTTTTAATGTTTTGTACCATCCTAACATGCCASGGGTCTCAAGTAACTCCATAGATAGTGCCTTCTTTTTACTTGCATTATTTCCATACCATAGAAAMAAGAGCACATCAACCTCACCTTCAAGATGGGTTTTCTCCCGTAAGGGTTKCCTAGAGAAACAAATTGTGTTATCTTCTGGATGGTGTGTGATTGTACTTTATTGTTCTCTATTTTCTTCATTTTATCTATTTCATGCAGAAGCAGAAAATMAGTAASCAAATATTATGGAATCTTAATGAATTTAACCTTCATAGTGTAGATTTCAATTTTATTTATCGGATATGTTRTGAAGAACTATTCCAGTGGAATATCCACAGAAGTATACATATAATATTGGTATTAGAGAAGGTTTTTATTTTGGGTATTTGTGGGAAGTTGTAGCATCTAGGAATTTTTGGATAGGTGTTATATTCTTTGCATATGTGTRGAGGGGTGTGTTATATTTGACGACTGGATTTTCTAAATTAATTATGGATTAAGGGATTAGGGTTTTGGTAGCTGCGAAATACCTAAAATATTGTATATATTGTATTGTGAATGGTGAAATTAATACAATGAATATTTGAGAGGTGTGATACTAARGAAGGTTGRTTTTCTCCCGATTAAGGGTTTCCAACATAAATCTTTGTGTATTATTTGTATGAGACATTGATTACTTTATGTTTTTCTTAAGATTTTGTATGCATTGCTTTACTTCACATGTTTAAAACTTACATGTGGTATSAGAGAAAGTTTTTATTTTCRGGATGAYGCCTTTGTTKTTKARGKTTTGGCTTGGTATTGATAGATCAAGTTTATCTTGGGTCTGTGATAAACTTGGGTTTAGTGGGATATTTGCAGTGGTTATTTGTGCATTAAAAGTAAATAGYGAATGGTTCTAGAATCGAGATTGAGAAGTTTAACGRTCAAAAMTTTGAGCTATGGAAGCTCAGATGGAGGACCTTCTTGTAGACAAATAACAATGGATYGTTGTGTATCCTAGTACAAAACATACTAGTACATATCCTACTGGCACACAAAATACTAGTACACAATCTACTGGTACACAAACTACTAGTACTCAATCTAATTGTATGTCGAAAGAAGATTGGGAGAAGTTGGATGTTAGATAAAGGAGTACAATTAGACTCTTCTTAAAATATTCAGTGTTACTAAATGTGTCACAAGAATCTACAACCAAAGAACTATGGGGAATGTTGGGGAATTCGTATCAGTCAAAGTCCCTAGTAAATAAGTTGTTTATTCAAAAAAATATGTATCATCTTAGGATGGAAGATGGAGAAATTGTGATAGAGAATCTAAATTCATTCAATACTTTGTTAAGTCAACTTGTGTCTATTAATATTATGCTTGCAAAAGAAGAAAAGTGTACTACTTTGTTATGTTTTTTTCCAAACTCCTAGATAATCTAGTTGTAGAAATTGGTAGTACCACTCAATCTTTATTGAAGTATGATGATGCAGTTTCATCCTTGTTGTTAGAAGAGATGAGGAGGAAATCATGTATATTCATAGCATAGATGATTTATTTATAAGAGGTCATCCCCAAGATAGGAATAAAATTAATTCTTCCGGGGGGGGGGAGATCTAAATCTAAAGGTAAATATAAATCACCGAGAAAATATTTGAGGAAATGTTAGAAATGTGGTAAAGTTGGGCATTATAAGGAATATTGCAGGTCTAAGAATGTTGATAAAGAAAATGGATATGATGATGCCTCTTCCATAGAAGTAAAAACCTCCACAAAAAGAGGTGATGTTTACCTGGAATCTATAGGTACACATGCAAATCATGATGTATGGTTGATCGACTCAAGTGCATCATTTCATATGACTCCTCATAGGGAGTGGTTTAGTGAATATGAAAATTTTGATGGTGGTGATGTCTTCCTAGGATATGAATCGAAAACCAAAATCATGCAACATGGAAGGGTTAAGTTGTTGCTAAAATATGGAAGGATTGGAACTTTCCCTGGAATTTCTCACATTCTAGATCTAGCCAGGAGCCTAATATATGTAAGTAAGTTGGATGATGCAAGCGTGGATACTTTATTGGGAAAGAGAACTTGCAAGATGGTATGAGGAGCAATGGTGTTTATGAGGGGATTTCAATGTGGAACTCTGTACAAGTTATTGGGAATAAATGATACTAATCGGTGTAATAGTTATATTTTCCTTGAGCAGATAAATAAAGAAGATATGATCCATATTGTCCCTAGAAAGAAGACCATGTTGTGGCATCAAAGGCTGGGACATATTGGAGAAAAGGGCCTTGAACACTACATGGTAAAGGTATGGTTGAAATTATGTATAATTGCACCCTGGATTTTTATTTATGTGAACATTTTATATATGGTCAACAGAATCAAGTAAGATTCTCATATAGTGCTACAAGAGTAAAGGGGATCTTCGAGTTGATACACAGTGATGTGTTTGCACATGTGCATGTTACATCACTAGGTAAATCTGTGTATTATGTTTCATTCATAGATGATTTCTCAAGGAACACGTGGATTTATTTTCTTAGGAAGAAATCATAGGTATTTGATAAATTTAAAGAGTTTAAGGATCTGGTAGAAAATTAGACAGAGAAGAAAATAAATGTGTTGAGGACAGATAATGGTGGAGAATTATGTGGGAATGAATTTGAATAGTTCTGTAAGAAGTGCAGTATAGAAAGGCATAATACTACTCAATACACACCTCAACAAAATGGAGTTGCAGAAATGATGAACGAGATGTTGATGGAAAAAAGAAAGGAGCATGCTCAATGGTGTCGATTAGGACAACGATTCTGGGAAGAGGTAGTGGGTATTGCATGTTACCTGGTAAATAGATCACCCTCATTAATGTTGGTGGAAAAAAATACGCATGAGGTATGGATTGGTAAGAAACCCTCTCTTGAGCATCTCATAGTGATTGGTTGTTATTCTTATGTACATGTTCTAAAGTAAAATAGGAGTAAGTTGGATAATAAAGGTAAAAAGTGTATCTTTATTGGTTATAGAAATGGTATGAAATGTTATAAGCTTTGGAACCCAAAAAATAAGAAGATTGTTTACAGTTGGGATGTTTTTTTACAGAGGTTAAAGATGTTCCCAAACAAGGATTCCTACCAAGGAAAGAAGAACTCGAGAAAATAGAGTTTGAGTTAGATGATGCAAAATCTGAATCAACGAAGGAAGATGAATCAGAAGAAGAAGAACCTCATACTCCAGTATTGAAGATATTAATGAGGGAAAGAAGGAAACCAGAAAGGTATAGTCCACCTGATTTTTGTGCTAATTTTTCTTTATCTATTATTGATGATGATCCCATAACTGTCACAAAGCAGTGAATTTAGAGGATATTGAACTTTCAAAGAATGCCACGGTTGAAGAGATGGATTCCTTGGATAAGAATTAGGCATGGGATCTAGTTGAGCTTCCAACTAGAAGAAATTACATTGGCAGCAAATATTGTTTAAGAAGAATTTGAATGCATAAGGTAAAGTGGAGAAATATAAAGCTCAATTAGTAGAAAAAGGCCAATCTGAGGTAGAGGGAATTCACTTTGGTGAAATGTTTTCTCCTATTGCCAAGTTAACTTCTATCATATTTCTCTTATATGTTGATGTTGCTTTTGATTTTGAAATAGAATAGATGGATGTGAAGACAACATTCCTACATGGGGATCTAGAAGAAGAAATATACATGAAGTATCCAGAATGCTTTGTGGTGAAGGGAAAGAAAGGGTTGGTTTGTAAGATAAAGAAGTCATTATGTGGTCTGAAGAAATCACATAGGATGTGGTACCAAAATTTTTACACATACATCCTTGGAATAATATTTGTGAGAAGCAAGGTTGATCATTTTGTATATTCCAAGTAGATTGGTAATCACTTCATTTATGTAGTGTTGTATGTCGATGATATGTTGTTGGTAGGAAATAACATGGATGTTATCAAGGAAGTGAAATCATGGCTATCCTCTAAATTTGACATGAAGGATATCGATGTAGATAACTTCATTTTAGGAGTGGATATTAAAAGAGATCATGCAAATAGGAAACTTGAGTTGTATCGGAGAAAATATGTTGAGACAATATTACAGAGGTTTAATATGCAGGAAAGTAAACTGGTCAAGGTTCATATTCTTGTAGGTGTAAATTTATCTACATATTAGTGTCCCGAGACATAGGAAGAGGAAGAGTACATGTCCCATGTTCCATGTGTTAGTGTGGTTGGAAAATTGATATATGAAATGGTCTGTACTAGACCAGAAATTGTACATTCATTGGGAGTTTTGAGCATGTTTATGTTGAAACCAGGGAAGGAGCACTAGACAACAGTGAAAGTGGTTTTCAAGTATTTGTGTGGCACTTCTAGTTATGGATTGTGCTACCAAGGAAGACCAATATTGGACAGAGTGTTGGAAATACATGGGTTTGTTGATGAATACTGGGATAAATATCTAGATTGCATAAGATCTACAAGTGGGTATGTGTTTAACCTATTAGGAGGAGAAATCAATTGGATGAGAAAAATATAGGTTGTAGTGGAACTCTCAAATACAAAATATTAATACATGGCAGCCACTCACACAACCAATGAAGCAATATGGTTACATATATTTTGTTTAGGTATTGGGTTGGTACAACAAGCAGTAAGGTTAGATTGTGACAATGAGAGTGTAATCTTTCTAGAAAAGAACCTAGTTTATCATTCAAAGACAAAACATATTGATGTTCGATATCACTTTGTGATAGACATGGTTGAATACAAGAAGGTGTTGTTGGAGAAGGTTGACACTTTGAAGAATGTTGTAGATTCATTGTCAAAGTCGGTGAGCATCGAGAAATTCTCTTGGTGTAGAGAAACAATGGGCATTATTGCCTTGGATTGTTGACTATGTAATATTGTGACCCCCAATATGAAAATAAAACAACAAATGGGAGAATGTTGGGTAGGTGTTATATTCTTTGCATGTGGGGGGGAGTGCATCAAATTCGATGATTGTGTTTTCTAAATTAATCCCAAATTAAGGGATTAGGGTTTTGGTAGTTGTGGAATACCTGAAATATTTTATATATTGTATTTTAAATGGTGAAATTAATACAATGAAGAGTTGAGAGGTGTGACATCAAGGAAGGTTGGTTTTATCTCGATTAAGGGTTTCCAACGTAAATGTCTGTGTAATATGTGTTTGAGAAATTAATTAATTTTTGTTTTTCTATAGAATATGTAGGCATTGCTTTACTTCACAGGTTTAAAACTTTTAGGAACGGGATTAAAGAGAAGTCACAAAAACCCTATCCATGGCAGATGATTAAGTTCATAATAACCCTTGAGATCCAACAGAAGAGAGATTTGAAAGGTTGGAAGCGCATGTCATTGTCATCAGTCACAATATGAACCTCTTCATTGTCTCTCTACCAAGCAAACTTGAACCATTCAAAGCTGATGGAGGCTCTAACTCAGATATCGAAGGGGAAAATGGAAGATCAAGAAGACTTAGGAAACAATTTGCAGAAAGAATTCAAGAAAGAACAGTTGAGCTTGAGTGTCATGAACCTTCACAATCCTTATTGAAGATGGAAGCAAAAGTGGAAATAAATCCATACCAAGTTCATATTAATGCATTAAAACTAAATCATTGGTTGCAACAACTATACATTTATTTCAACATTCACCATATAGATGAAGAGCAGAAGATTTCATTTGCTAGATTGAAGTTAGAGGGTCATGCTTTAACCTAGCATGAAATCCATACTAAAACACTTAGGCTGGAGGGTGATCCACTAGAAACTAGGTGGGAGAACTTCAAAGCCCTCATCAAGTCCCAATTCTACCCTATCGGGTATGTAGAGGACTAATGGATCCAATGGCACTACTTAAGGAAAATACATAGACAAAGTGTACAAGATAGTCATCTATGAAATCATAGTCGTGTATGAAAGCATGCGAATCTCTTCAAACTAAGGATAGTGGATAAGGCATGTGTAAATGCATAGTACCTTGAAGGAATGTGCACATGCATAGTACCTTGAAAATTACATAGGCCAAAAGAAGGGGTATCCAAGTGGTTTGAAGAAGAAAGAGCACAAGGAAGCTTCCAAGAAGGTGAAGAAGAAGTGGAAAGGGGGAAAATATAAGAAGACATCAATCATTTCACATCAGTGCAAAGATCCCAACAACCATTGCAACAGTGATAACCAAACCAAGGAAATATGTTAGAAACTGCATCTAGAGATGAACCCAAAGGATTGCAAGAAGGATGGAAATAAAAAGAAAAATTTAGCCACAGATTCAAGAAATCAAGTTAAAATTAGCTTGGATGTGGATGCAAATATTTTCTACGCATATATGCAGAAAGAGGTGAATCTAAGTATCCTTGATCACTAAGAAGAGAAGGAGATGACCAAGATCTTCCACATCAAGATTCAAGTCAAGAATACCAAGGTAGATGCTATGTTCAACTCTGGTTCATATATTAATCTCATAAAAGTGGATATGGTCAACAAGCTTGGATTGGAGGTTCACGATCATCCTATCCCATATCCATTGGGTTGAGTAAAAAAGGATGCGGAGATAAGGGTAACAAAATAGTGTAAGATTAAATTTGTTGTAAGTGTTGATTTTATTGATGAAGTGGAATTGGATGTAGTACAACTTGATGTATGAAGAGTAGTGTTTGGAAGACCCTACATGTATATGAGCGATGAAATATTTATGTGGAGAGCCAGCCAATACCGATTGATCAAGGATGGGAAGTCCTAGATCTCACTAGTAAGTGCCAACCAAGACAAGAAGTTGATTAGTTCTAGTAAGAAATATGTGTTTATTTTCTTAAGAGAAAACAAGTCTAATGATGAGTCAATGAGAGTGAAAGAATCCCTGGAGAGGTTTACTAAAGAGTAGAAACATTATTTGGAAGAGCTTCTATAGGAATATAGAGGAGTGTTCAAGGAGACTAAAGAGATACCACCCAAGAGGGATGTTGAAATACATTTATTTCCAAACTCCCCGCTATCAAATATTGGGTTATATAGACAGATTGTTTTAGAAGTGAATGAAGTGAAGAAGCCATTGCAACCGTTGTTGGAGTAGGGTGTGATTCGACCAAGTACCTCACCTTGTGGATCACCCATCATAATTTTTCACAATAAGTATGGGACTTGGAGAATGTGTATAGATTACAGGGCTTTGAACAATATTACACTGAAGAATTGGTACCCTCTGTCTAGGATCAATGATATGTTGAACCAGTTGTAGCATAGTACTTCACTAAGATGGATTTGAAATCAGGATATCACCAAGTACAATTCAAAGAACAAGATACCTAGAAGATTGTCTTCAATACAAGGAAAGGTTTGTATGAGTGGTTGATTATGCCATTCGGTTTATGCAACACACCAGACACATTTATAAGGCTAATGAATGATGATTTACGCCCTTATCAGAATTCATTTGTTATTGTCTATTTGGATGATATTTTTTTTATATCTCTACCTACAAGGAGCACATCTTGCATCTTATGCAGGTGTTAGAGACTCTAAAAAAGCACCAGTTGTAAGCCAATCTCAAGAGATGTGAGTTTTCTCAGTAGTGTTTGGTGCATTTGGGGTATGTGAACAGTGGAGGGGAGCTCAATATAGATCTTGCAAATATGGAGGCCATCATGAAATGGCCAGTTCCTACAAATGTCACTGAAGTTAGGATTTTTATTAGGGAAGTACAATATTTTTGGAAGTTCATAGCTTCATTTTCAGTGGTAGTTGCACCACTCCATGCCATAACAGCTAGTGGTAAGAGTTTCTAGTGGGGAAAGAATCAAAATAAGGCCTTTAATGATCTAAAAATAAATATCATTCAAGAACCAGTGCTCACACTACCAAACTTGCAGAATAACTTTGAAGCGAAGACATATGCAAGTGGGTGTGCCACGGGAGTTGTTTTGATGTAAGTAGGAAGGTCGATATGCTATCATTCTTAAATATTTCATGGGAGAGTTATCAAATACCCTACCTATGACAAGGAACTATATTCCCCGGTTCAATCTATCAAGAAGTGGAAGCACAATTTGATGGGCAAGGATACCATCATCCACACAGATCACCAGCCACTGCAGTATTTGCAAGTCTAGAGTAAGCTACAATAAATAGGCATTGCAAGTGGATGGGTTTTTACAACAATTTCAACTAGTCATCAAGTATAATAAGCGTAACACAAACAAGTTGGAACACATGCTTTCACATCCACCCACATCCAAGATTACAAATTTGGGAACTTTGATGCATATGGAGTCTTTTACCCATGATGCATACAAAAAGGCATACACAGAAGATGAGGACTTCAAGAAGAAGGTGATGGAAAGGTTGATTATCATTTCCATAATGGTTTACTCTACAAGATCAATAAGTTATGTGTCCCTAAAGTTGAATCATTGTATCTTATCAGAGAGGTGCACACCTCCAAGGTTGCAAGACATTTTTGTGTTGGGAAGAAAGTCACCAACTTACAAAGGTATGTGTATTGGCCCAAAATGAAAGAAGATGTAGCACGATATATTATAAGATGTATACTTTTTTATACCAACAAGCCAACTAATAGGAAGAAAGGTCTATACCATTCCTTACTTATACCCACTCGACCTTGGGAAAGTATTTCCATGGATTTTGTAGGAGGTTTACCAACCACGCGGAAGGGACGTGACTATTTATTTGTGGTGATTGATAGGTTCAACAAAATGTGCACTCTCACGCCTTGTAAAAAGACCATCAAGGGTTAGGAAGCAACAAACTTGTTCTTTGAATAGGTATGGGTGCACTTTGAGATACCAAGGAGTATCATATTAGATAGGGATACTATATTTATTAGTGCATTTTGGACTACATTGTGGGAGAAGATGGACACTAAATTGAAGAGCTCTACAAAATTCCATCCAAAAATAGATGGGAATAAGGAAGTAGTCAATGGGACTTTGGTGCAGCTTTTGAGGGGTTAAAATCAGAAGCATCCGAAATCTTGGGATGAAAAATGATCTATATACAACACTCTTATAACAAAGCATTCCACACTTCTACTGGTAATTTAGTCACCTTTTGAAACTTGCTTTGGGTATTTTCCACCTTCACCCTTATATGTTGTATATGGAAAACAAGGAGGAGTGAGGGAGGAACTCAAAAGAGATGCATTAAAAGAAAAAACAATTGTCTATAAGATTGGAAAAATCCATTTGCAAGTACAAGAGACACTAAAGAAGTCACGGGAAAAGTACAAGGCTAGACATGACTAGCACAAAATAGAGAGAACATTTAGAGTGGGAGACACAGTATGGTTATAATTGAATAAGGAAAGATTGTAGGTTCCTAGTAAGAAGTTCAACACTCTATGATATGGTCCTTTTGAAGTATTGGAAAAGGTGGGAGATAATGCCTACATACTCATTCTACCCCCATACATGTGCATTTACTCGTTAGTGAATGTGGAGAATCCAAAACTCTATGATCATTCCATGTTGGATCAGGTGGAAGAGCAGGTCCTACCTTCTATAGAGAACTTAGCACTAGATGCTCAGGTAGAGTTAGAAAATGACATAGTTTTGTAGAAGCGGTCTAGAAATACAAAATAGGGGAAGCATGACTTTTGGTAGATTGGGTTGAAAGGACAACTTCTAGGCAAAGCAAAGTGGTACTCCAAGGANTTAGCACTAGATGCTCAGGTAGAGTTAGAAAATGACATAGTTTTGTAGAAGCGGTCTAGAAATACAAAATAGGGGAAGCATGACTTTTGGTAGATTGGGTTGAAAGGACAACTTCTAGGCAAAGCAAAGTGGTACTCCAAGGAGAAGGTAGAGGAAAAATTTCCTCACCTCATTTAGTAAAATATTTTGGGGAAAAAAATCCTCCCTAAATGGAGAGGTATGATTTAACTTGGATCATTCTATTTTTTTCATCTATCTCGACGCTTTCAAAGTGGTATAAATTGGAAGAATCAACTTGCGGGGTCATTTTAGTGGTAGGTCCCAATTTGGAAAATTGGGATCTGGAGCCATTTTGAGGAATTAAACAATGATTTTTGGGTTTCTTTTGTTCGTAACCTATGCACACCCCCTTGATTGTGTTCTACACTCCCAGACCTTTCCAATGGTGCAGAATGTGCATCAATCAGAGTTCGTATGCAAATTTTATGCCTCCCGCAAGTTGGCATATCATGTTGTCCACCATGGTATGAAAGGATGCTACATAAGCACCCATTACTCATGCATATGGGGTTGGCCATGTGAGGAATTTCAAGAATATTATAGAAGGTTCAAAACCCTACCACAATTGAGGGTCGAAGAAGTAAAAAACCTACCCCTATATGGTTATCGGGCTATGTTAAATATCGGGCCACTAGGAGAAGAAGGTGTTCCATTCTATGTTATTTCATTTTGTTCCATAACAAAGTAGAACAACTGGGAGTGAGAAATTAGAGACCGTAACATAGGGGTTTAATGTTCTATAGAATCCTAACAACCACAGGTCTCAGATCACTCTATAGAGGTATTGTAACATCCCCGACCACCAACAGGTTGGCAATGCTACCAAACACAACCTTAATTTAGCCTTTTGAGATCTAATACCATATTGTAACATCCCCGGCCACCAACCCACTTGTTGGGCAACGCTACTACGTGGAAAATATTCTCAAACTTATATAGTATGCATTTAAATGAAGTTAAATGACTTAACACAGAGTAAACATATAATTATTACTACCATACATAATTAATGGAATGAACAGTAAATAACATTGCAACGGAATACATGATATTATTTCAAGCATCACAGACATGCATTTTAATTGAAATTAAACACATGAATATACTTATCTTTGAAACTGTTGGAACTCCACCAACCACGTGCAGACCTTCCACGAACCTCCTAGCCTTCGACCTCACTGCTCATCACACTCTACAGTGGGTCACCCCCGAGCTGGGACTAAGCTCCATCCAAGGCAAGGGAATCCTAGACTAGGCTGAGGTTACAGGAAAACTGCACAGAGCAATCAAAAGTATTCTCCCCAGGAGACTTCTTACGTCCACTACTCACAGAATCTCATTCCCCACATGCATGTTCCACCCGCGAGTATACACCTTCACAAGAATAGTCCATCGGTGCTTCACCTCCCTCTCTGGGTCTCGGAAACAAGCCGGATCAGGAATTCTCAGAGCTCCGTAGCTGGTGCTGGACTCACTCTAGGAGAAAACCACTTCCCAGCAGACTCCCTCACCTGAAGAGAGAGTTGCGCACATGCCTGACAACCTACCTCTTCTACCACAGAGATAACAACCTGATTCTTCCACCAGTTTCCAATTCAATTCCCGCAAGTTCAAGATGACAACAACGACAATAGCTTGGGTTAACTCACAGGTGATAGAAACAACAAGAAGATGGGGTGTGGATACAGGGAATGACAACAGGACACTCAAACACATCACGGTTCAGGTAACACCTGTTTGCAGGATGCGTGACAAGTAATTCACACAGAGGTCGAACACAAACTCCACAGTTTAGACAGAGGTGTATTGACTTCTCAAGAAAACATCACCGGCTTCGGGTCTCATAGTTGCGTGAGGTTTACAACACTCAGACGCAGAGCTTTCTCGGTTCAAACAGATGGACAGCAGAACGGGAGACCAACCCCCTCCATAACTCAATCTTTGGTTTAAATTGCATGTGCCTAGGCCGACACATGTCGCCCATGAGGCTGCATGCTCTCCATCAGCATGCGTTCCCTTTTTCACATGCTCCCCCTTCCAATAACTTAGGGTAAGAACATACATTTCACATAGTTTTTGGAATAATAATAAATTATTATTCCCAAGGAATTAATCCCCTAGGCTCAACACTTAGCCTCTCTTTCCAACCTTTCAGCCCCTTTTCCCTTACCCACCTTGTGGAAGCTTAGTCCCCCATCACTCTTTCTTCATGGTCGGTCTACAAGCAACGATGTTTAATCTTTATTAATGTTCTGCATAATTACATATACAAAAACAGGCTCATGGCCTTAACACTTAGGCTCTCATCCTAATAAACACATAAGCCTACCAGCTTATCAATACTTGGCTCACCATCCTACAACACATGATTTACAATTCATAAACATGATTACAGTAGGGCTCGTCCTTGGGGATATTACAGGTATCCTTCTCCTTGTTAAGAATATGATGTCATTGATTTCAACAAGGTCATGAACATGGTGCACAAACATTATGGCACAAAGTTGGTGCACATGCATAAGAAGTGTGCAGAAGGATTCCTTCTATGAAACCCTCAGAAGAAGTCGTGAAAGGCTAAAAACACAAGTGTGTAGAAGGATCAATGGCGCAGAAGAAGATCGTAAAAAGAATGCACAGAAGAAGATCGACAACAGAAATCCATCAAGAAGTGCAGGAAAGTGATAGAGTTTTCCAGAAGTGCATGAAAAACAGGGGATTGTCTACGACGCAGTTTAGAAGTGAAGTATCAACAAATGTTTATGCTACATCACGAAAATGTTTTTTGAAAGATCACAGGGTGTCTTGAGCAAAGAGACAAGTGAAAAAGTGGACCATGACAGAGTGTGTGGAAGATTGCACAGATGAAAATATAAAGGGAGCCTTTAAGTCAGTGTAACAATGGCGTAGTGGAGTGGGATAAGATTAAATTCGAAGTGGAATACGATGGAACGAGTGGAAGTTTGGCAGTCAAGAGAGTGAGTCATCGGGGGACGCTAATAGTTTGGTGAGGTAACTAGGTGAGGTAACAAGATGAAGACTTGTGACTTGGGCTCTTATTCTATTTGTGTAGCATATGCTCTGTAAACCAGAATGTGAATTGCTGCGAAAATGAACATTTTGGTAAAACAAGGAAGATTTGGTCCATTTGATTTAGTAAAAAAATGTTCGGAACATAAGTTTTTCCACATGTAACTGACAGGATCTTGATATGGTCAAATTTTTTCCACAATATAACTGTCATAGTTTATTTAGACAAAATTGTAACTCATGGGATTTTGATGTAGTCAAAGTGTGTCCACATTGTAAGTGTTACACGTCCACATACAGGAAGGTGAACTTAGGAAAATTATTATAAGTATGGTTGCGCTATAATTGTGGAGGTGTAGCAAAGTGTGGGGGAAGAAGATATTGCAATTGCTCAAAGGAATAAAAATGTAAAGTTGCAAGTTTGTGTTGAAATGTTTAGTAATGTAAAAAAGTTTTTTGAATCTAGGGTGGAAGGGTGGTGCTAGGGTGAGTCGAATCTCACTAAGGATTGGAGTCCTGATTTTTGACATAGGTTGGTTCATGAGAAGATTGGTGTCCCTGTTATCTGCGACATATTGGTTCCTGAGAGAATTGGTGTCCTCGTTGTTTGCGACAGGTGGGCGCCTGTAGATATGAAAATTTATATCTTATAAGTTAGTGCTTGCAGAAGAATATAAAAAAAATGTTTTGTAGTTTTCTCTCGCATTGGGTGTCCATGTAAAATCTTGGTGTATTGTGTTCATTGTGTTGTTTTGATTTCTGCTTGTATATGTCTTTAAGTGTGCACTTTTAAATAACTTAAAAGTTTGAAAGAAAAGAAGATTATTGAAAATAATGCAACAATGATTCACCCCCTCTCTCAATATTTTTGAGAGTTTCAACATTCCTTTGTTCTTGCATTATTTCCATACTAGAGAAAAGAGACCAGAGAAGTCTCACCTTCTAGCTAGGTTTTATCCCGTAACGGTTTTCCAGAGAAAATCTTTGTGTTGTCTTATGCATGGTGTGCAATTGTATTTTATTGTTCTCTATTTTCCGCATTTTATCTATTTAAGGCATAAGAAGAAAACCAGTAACAAAATATTATGGAATCTTAAGGAATTTAACCTTCAGAGTGTAGATTTCAGTTTTATTTATCAAATTTGTTGTGACAAATTGTTCCAATGAAATATCCATGATAGTTTACAGATCATATTGGTATCAGAGTATATTTTTCTTTTGGGTACTTTTGGGAAGTTGCATCATCTAGGAATCAGCTTAAAGAGAAGTCAAGGAAACCCTAGCCATGGCAGACACACATGTTCATAATAACCCTCGAGATCCAGTAGAAGAGAGATTTGAGAGGTTAGAAGCGCATGTCGCCAACAGTTGTCACAATATGAACCTCCTCATGTCGTCTCTAGAAAGAAATTTTGGACCATTCAAAGATGATGGAGGCTCTAACTCAGAGATTAAATCAGAGGGGAAATCTGAAGATCAAAAAGACTCAATAAAGGAGTTGAGGAAAGAATCTGAGAAAGAGTAGATGTGTTCAAGCGTTGTGAACCCTTCATAATCTCTATTCAATACGAAAGTGAAAGTGGATATAAAGCCATACCATAGTGAGATCGATGCATTAAAATTGAATCATTGGTTGCAACAACTAGAAGTTTATTTTAACATTCACCATATAGATGAAGAGCATAATATTTCATCTGCTAGATTAAAGTTGGAGGGCCATGCTTTAACCTGATGGGAAATCCATACATAAACACTTAGACTGGAGGGTGACCACTAGTAATTAGGTGTGGGGACTTCAAAACCCTCATTAATTCTCAATTCTACCCTATTGGGTATGTAGAGGACCAATGGATACGGTGGAACTACTTTAGGCAAAGGCAGGGGAAGAGTGTACATGAGTACGCCATTGAGTTCAGAAAGATGGTCATCATGTTGGGTATTTCTCCCAAGAACCTATATGTACTCCTCAATTATATGGGGGTTCACACAGTCATTTATGAAAGAAGGTGATGCTCTGCAATCCAAGGATAATGGATGAGGCATGTGTATAAGCATAGTACCTTGAAAATTACATAGGACAAAAGAAGAGGMAACCAAGTGGTTCAAAGCAGAAAGAGCAMCAGGAAGCTTCCAAGGAGGGGAAGAAAAAGTGGAAAGGGGGAAAATATAGGAAGACAACAACCACTACACATTAGTGAAAAGATCCAACAACCATTGCAATCATTGCAACATTGATGGTCYCACCCAGAAAAAATGTTGGAAACTGCATTCAGAGTTGAATATGAAGAACCACAAGGAYGAAAAAAAAAAMAAAACCTTTTAGCCACATATTCAAGAAATTACATMGAAACTAGCTTGGATATGGATGAAAATATTGTTTGCACATCTATGCAAAAGGGGGTGAATTTGAGTAGCCTTCATCACTAGGAAGAGGAGGAGATTACCAAGCTCTCCCACATCAAGATTYAGGTCAAGAWGACCTAGATAGATGCTCTATTCGACTCAGGTTCATAGGATAATATCATAGTAGCGTATCTGGTTAGCAAGATTGGATTGGAGATTCATGATCATCCTAGCCCATATCCATTGRGTTGGGTAAACAAGGATGCAGAGATAAAGGTAACAGAATAGTGTAAGATTAAATTTGTTGTAAGTGTTGATTTTATTGATGAAGTGGAATTGGATGTAGTACCCTTTGATGTATGTGGAGTAGTGTTTGGAAGCCCCTACATGTATATGAGTGATGCAATCTTCATATGGAGAACCAACCAATGTCGATTGATCAAGGATGGGAAGTCTTACATCATTAACGTGTGTAAAGAAAATTCAAAGATCTTACTAGTAAGTGTCAACCAAGCCAAGAATTTGATTAGTTCTAGTAAGAAATATGTTTTTCTTTTTTAAGAGAAAAACAATTCAACGATGAATTAATGAGGCTGAAGGCATCCCTAAAGGGGTGTACTAAAGAAAAAAACATCAGTTGGAGGAGTTTCTACATGAATATAGAGGAGTGTTAAAGGATCCTAAAGGGATAGCACCCAAGAGGGGTGTGGAGCACGAAATACAGTTATTGCCAGACTCCCCGTTGTTGAATATTGGGTTGTATAGAAAGTCTGTTCTAGGAGCGAATGAAGGGAAGGAGCAATTGCATCAGTTGTTGAAGCAGGGTGTGATTCGACCAAGTACCTCACTTTGAGGGTCGCTCATCATAATTGTTCCCAAGACGGATGGGACTTGGAGAATGTGTATCGATGACAAAGTATTGAACAAGATTACACTAAAGAATCAATACCCTATGTCTAGGATTGATGAATCTCTATTGGACCAGCTACGGCTTGCCAAGTATTTCACTAAATTGGATTTGAAATTAGGATATCACCGGGTACAATTCAAAGAAGAAGACAATTGGAAAAATGCCTTCAAGACAAGGCAAGGTTTGTATGAGTGGTTAGTTATATCATTTGGTTTATGCAACACATTGGCTACATTTATAAGACTAATGAATGATGTTTTATTCCCTTGTCTAGGTTCATTTGTTATTGTCTATTTGGATGATATATTGGTTTATAGTGCTACTTGGGAGGAGAACATATCACATTTTATACAAGTATTAGAGACTCTGAAAAAGCACTAGTTGTTGGCCAATATCAAAATTTGTGAGTTTTCTCAACAACGTTTGGTGTATTTGAGATATGTGATCAGTGGAGGGGAGCTCAAGATAGATCTCGCAAAGATGGAGGCCATTATGAAATGGCCAGTTCCTACAAATGTCATTGAAGTTATATTTTTTGTTGGGGCATAATAATATTTGCAGAAGTTCATAGCTTCATTTTCAATGAAAGTTGCATCATTCCACCCCATAACAACTAGTGGTAAGAGTTTCTAGTGGGGGAAGAATCAGAAGAAGGACTTTGATGACCTAAAAAGAAAGATCAGTCAAACACTAGTACTCATGCTACCAAACTTGAAAAATCTCTTCGAAGTGGAGACAAATGCAAGTGGGTATGCCATGGGAGTTGTTTTGATGCAAAGAGGAAGGTCGTTATGCTATCATTATGAAAATATTTCATGGGGCAATTCTCAACTACCATACCTATGACAAGGAACTTTATGCATTGGTTCAAGCTATCAAGAAGTGTAAACATTATTTGATGGGAAAGGAGACCATCATCCACACAAATCACCAACCACTACAGAATTTGCAGGCCCAGAATAAGCTACAATAAACTAGGCATTACAAGTGGATGGGGTTTTTATAGAAACTTCATCTAGTCATCAAGTATAAGAAGGGAAACACTAACAAGTTGGCAGACTTGCTTTCACAACCACCCACATCCAAGATTACAGCTTTAGGAACTCTGATGCACATGAATCATTTTACCCACGATGCATACAAAGAGGCATACATAGAAGATGAGAACTTCAAGGAGGTGTTTCAGTTGCTACACGGCCAAATTCATATAGAAGAAGGTGACAAATAGGTTGATTATCATTTCCAGAATGGTTTACTCTATAAGCTTGATAAACATTGTGTCCCTAAAAATGAATGGTTGCAACTTATCAAAGAGGCGCACACCTCCAAGGTTGTAGGACATTTTGGTGTTGGGAAGATAGATGTCAATTTAAAAAAATATGTGTATTGGCATAAAATGCAAGAAGATGTAGCACAATATATTAGAGGATGTACACTTTGTTGTACAACAAGCCCAGTTACGGGAAACAAAGTTTATCCCATCCCTTACATGTACCCACTAGACCTTTGAAAATCATTTACATGGATTTTGTGGGAGGTTTACCAACCACACGGAAGCGACATGACTATTTATTTGTGGTAGTTGACAGGTTCAAAAAAGTGTGCATTCTCATGCCTTGTAAAAAGACCATCGAGGAACATGAAGCAATAAACGTGTTCTTTGAATAGGTCTAGGTGCACTTTAGGATACCAAGGAGCATCATCTCAGATAGGGATACTAAATTTATTAGTGCATTTTGGACTACATTGTGGGAGAAGATGGACACTAAGTTGAAGAAGTCTACAGCATTACATCCACAGAAAGATGGGGAGACAGAAGTAGTCAATAGGAATTTGGTGCAGTTTTTGAAGAATTTCAATCAAAAGAATCTAAAGACTTGGGATGAAAATCTGATCTATATACGACACTCTTATAACAAAGCAGTCCACACTTCTACAGGTAAGTTACCTTTTGAAAATTGTTTTGGGTATTTTCCACCTTCATCCTTAGATGTTAGGACAACAAGGAGGGGTGAGGGAGGACCTCATAAAAGATGCATTAAAAGAATAAAAAAAATGCTGAGAAGATTGGGCAGATCCATTTGCAACTACAAGAGCCACTGAAGAAGTCACAAGAAAAGTACAAGGCTAGACATGACCAACACATAATAGAGAGAACATTTAGAGTGAGAGATAGAGTATGGTTACAACTGAATAAGGAAAGACTATAAGGTCTTGGTAAGAAGATCAAGACTTTGCAATATGGCCATTTTGAAGTATTTGAAAAGGTGGGAGATAATGCCTACAAACTCAATCTACCCCCATACATGTGCATTTACTTGGTAGTGAATGTGGAGAATCTCAAACTCCATGAGCCTTCCATGTTGGATTAGGAGGATTAGGAGGAGGACCAAGTCCTACCTTCCATAGAGGACTTAACATCGGATGCTCAGGCAGAGTTAACAGAGGACATTGTTTTGTAGAAGCAATCCAAAAATACAAAATAAGGGTAACATGACCTTTGGCATATTGGGTTGAAAGGACAACTTTTAGGCAAAACAAATTGGTACTCCAAGGAGAAGATAGAGGAAAAATTTCCTCACCTCAATTAGTAAAATATTTTGGGGACCAAAAGTCTCCCTAAATGGGGAGGTATGATCCAGATTGGATCATTATATTATTTTTCATCTATCTCGATGCTTTCAAAGTGGAAAAAATTGGAGGAAACAACTTGCATGGTTGTTTTAGTGGCAGGTCCTAGTTTGGAAAATTGGGGTTCAGAACCTTCCAGAGCCACTTTGAGGCATTAAATGACACTTTTTGGGGTTATGATGTCCAACACTTGTGCACACCCCCTTCACGGTGTTCTACACTTCGAGACTTTTCCAACGATGCAGACCATGCGTCAATCAGAGTTCGTATGCAAAAGTTATGTCTCCTACAAGTTGACCACCATGGTATGAGAGGATGCCACATCAACCCCCATTACTCATGCATATGGAGATAGCCATGTGAGGAATTTCAAGAAGATTTTAGAAGGTTCAAAACCTCCCACAATAGAGGATTGAGGAAGTCAAAAACCCACCCCTAAATGGCTATCAGAGCTATGTTAAATATCGGGCCACTAGGAGGATAAGGGGTTCCATTCTATGTTATTGCGTTTTGTTCCATAGTATCGCAAAACAACTGGGAATGAGAAATTAAAGAGCATAATAGAAGGGATTAATATTCTGTAGCAGTCGACGGAGGAAAAACCCTAGCGCACCAGCGAACCCTTCACGCCGCAGAACCAGGACCCGTGTTTGTATGCTGCACGCTCTGTCGTCAGAGCACTGCCCACCGCCTTGCAGATCTGTTGTCCTGCGACTCACGAGATTCTTGCACCACCTTCAATGAGCACGGAAGAGGGGGGGAAACCCCCCTCGTACAGCGATATGGCCGCAAACGACAGATCTGGCACCCGTGCTAAGAGGCCTGCCTTTGAACCACCGGTGCATCTGAGGGAGCAGCTTTTTACCCAGGAGCAGAGTCTTGACAAAGAAATGGAGCTCGAGCCCAGTTCATCCCATCCGAAAGCTTCCAAAAATTGGCTGCCAGGTAAGTGCATTCCACAAATGGAAAAAAACCCTCTCTATCATATCAAATCGACAAGGGTGGGGGAACACACCCAGTTTATGATGGATCACGCACTAATAGGTAAATTTCTGGGTTTATGGCCTACCGAGAGAGATCTTACTCGTTGGATAAAGGACTGGTGGAACCCTAAAGGGGACTATGAGGTACAACTTAGCTCAAAAGGCTTTTTCACAATTATATTGTACAGCCTAGAAGATAAGGGCAGAATATTTGATAATGGACCATACTTCTATAATTCAGCGGGCCTATTTCTTAGGTTTTGGACTAACAGATTCAGTCCAGAGCAAGAGGACTTCTCAAGAGCCCTGGTATGGATCCGGTTGTACTCATTGCCCCAGGAATTTTGGTTGGAAGAAATACTAATGGGCATAGGAAATACGGTGGGACAATATGTTAAAGCCTCGGAGGTCACGAAAATAAGGAAATATACTTCATACGCCCGCATCTGCATCTATATGGACATCTCAAAAGCTCTACCGGGATCCATCACACTGGAATACCAGGACGAGGACTAGAATCAGACAATCGATTATGAACACATACCCTTTAGATGTAGAAAGTGCCATGAGCACGGCCACTTGTTCAGGGATTGCCCCTTGAATGCCTCAAGTCCTAAACCGGCTGAAGCCAAGCAGAAGGACGGCTTTACCACTGTCACAGGAAGGCGAAAGAACACGCAAAAGAAACAGAACCAAAGCTCAATCCCGAAGGCCTCTTCTAAGAATTCCTCTGAAACTCTTAATCAGATTCAGAAAGAAGTGGATCCACAGAACCCCCTCAAAGCAGCAATGCAAGCGAAAGGGAAAAGCCCTGAATCATCACACACAACTCATCCAAAGGCAACCACTCAGTCAACACAATCCGGCAGGGATGAAGACACCAATATGCTTATTGATGAAATGACTCTGGCAGAAATAGACCTGGAAAAATTGGAGGAGGCCCTCAATCAAAAGGATCTGCAACATATTCTGGTAGAACAACTCAGGAAAGTGCACAAAGTGTTTACCGACTCCACGGCAGGATCCACAGCAAGGTTAGGCATATCGTCAGATCCCAACCTCGAGCCCAAGAAATCTGCCAAGGAAAGCAAAAGGCGCGGTCGCAAACCAGCTCAACAGCTCATTAGGGAGGCAGGGCACTTAATGATCAACTCGGGCCAGATACAGAGGCTATCGGAGGGATATCTCCACCCCCCCCCATCATCCTCATGATGAAGACTATTTCTTGGAATATTAGAGGTCTTAACGGACGATCCAAGCAGCGGATTCTCCGAGACTGTATCAAGACAGAGAAACCGGATATCTTACTTCTGCAGGAAACCAAGTGCTCAGGAAGGGAGGCGAAAAGTATTTTTAGGAGCAGCTGGAGAGATGGAGATTTCCTCTTCCAAGATTCCGTGGGCGCGGCTGGAGGACTGGCTATCCTCTGGAACCCGCAAACGGTCAATCTTTTTCACCCTTTCTCCACAAAAGACACCCTCACAGCCTACTTTAAAGTTACAGCCTCCTCCAAGGAAGGGGCCATCACAAACGTTTATGGCCCGCAATCTCTACAAGACAAGGAAAGCTTTATACAACACCTTCTTTATGTTCAAACCCTGCTACACACGCCAAACTGGATTATAGGAGGCGACTTCAATATGATCCTCACTCTAGAGGAGAAAACGGGAGGAACTAAAAGGCTGGAGCAGGACAGCGGTAAGTTCAAAACCCTCATAGAGCAATTAAATTTGGTTGATATGGAAACCCGGAATGGAACTTTTACCTGGTCCAATAGAAGAATAGGGCATCAACATGT
>ML795889.1:133516-144412 GCA_009831015.1 Picea engelmannii
TTAGCACTAGATGCTCAGGTAGAGTTAGAAAATGACATAGTTTTGTAGAAGCGGTCTAGAAATACAAAATAGGGGAAGCATGACTTTTGGTAGATTGGGTTGAAAGGACAACTTCTAGGCAAAGCAAAGTGGTACTCCAAGGAAAAGGTAGAGGAAAAATTTCCTCACCTCATTTAGTAAAATATTTTGGGGAAAAAAATCCTCCCTAAATGGAGAGGTATGATTTAGCTTGGATCATTCTATTTTTTTCATCTATCTTGACGCTTTCAAAGTGGTATAAATTGGAGGAATCAACTTGCGGGGTCATTTTAGTGGTAGGTCCCAATTTGGAAAATTGGGATCTGGAGCCATTTTGAGGAATTAAACAATGATTTTTGGGTTTCTTTTGTTCGTAACCTATGCACACCCCCTTGATTGTGTTCTACACTCCTATACCTTTCCAATGGTGCAGAATGTGCATCAATCAGAGTTCGTATGCAAATTTTATGCCTCCCGCAAGTTGGCATATCATGTTGTCCACAATGGTATGAAAGGATGCTACATAAGCACCCATTACTCATGCATATGGGGTTGGCCATGTGAGGAATTTCAAGAAGATTATAGAAGGTTCAAAACCCTACCACAATTGAGGGTCGAAGAAGTCAAAAACCTACCCCTATATGGTTATCGGGCTATGTTAAATATCGGGCCACTAGGAGAAGAAGGTGTTCCATTCTATGTTATTGCATTTTGTTCCATAACAAAGTAGAACAACTGGGAGTGAGAAATTAGAGACCGTAACATAGGGGTTTAATGTTCTATAGAATCCTAACAACCACAGGTCTCATATCACTCTATAGAGGTATTGTAACATCCCCGACCACCAACAGGCTGGCAATGATACCAAACACAACCTTAATTTAGTCTTTTGAGCTCTAATACCATATTGTAACATCCCCGACCACCAACCCACTTGTTGGGCAACGCTACTACGTGGAAAACATTCTCAAACTTATATAGTATGTGTTTAAATGAAGTTAAATGACTTAACACAGAGTAAACATATAATTATTACTACCATACATAATTAATGGAATGAACAGTAAATAACATTGCAACGGAATACATGATATTATTTCAAGCATCACATACATGCATTTTAATTGAAATTAAACACATGCATATACTTATCTTTGAAACTGTTGGAACTCCACCAACCACGTGCAGACCTTCCACGAACCTCCTAGCCTTCGACCTCACTGCTCATCACGCTCTACAGTGGATCACCCCCGAGCTGGGAATAAGCTCCATCTAAGGCAAGGGAATCCTAGACTAGGCTGAGGTTACAGGAAAACTGCACAGAGCAATCAAAAGTATTCTCCCCAGGAGACTTCTTACGTACACTACTCACAGAATCTCATTCCCCACATGCATGTTCCACCCGCGAGTATACACCTTCACAAGAATAGTCCATCGGTGCTTCACCTCCCTCTCTGGGTCTCGGAAACAAGCCGGATCAGGAATTCTCAGAGCTCCATAACTGGTGTTGGACTCACTCTGGGAGAAAACCACTTCCCAGCAGACTCCCTCACCTGAAGAGAGAGTTGCGCACATGCTTGACAACCTACCTCTTCTACCACAGAGATAACAACCTGATTCTTCCACCAGTTTCCAATTCAATTCCCGCAAGTTCAAGATGACAACAACAACAATAGCTTGGGTTAACTCATAGGTAATAGCAACAACAAGAAGATGGGGTGTGGATACAGGGAATGACAACATGACACTCAAACACATCACGGTTCAGGTAACACCTGTTTGCAGGATGCGTGACAAGTAATTCACACAGAGGTCGAACACAGACTCCACGGTTTAGACAGAGGTGTATTGACTTCTCAAGAAAACATCACCGGCTTCGGGTCTCATAGTGGCGTGAGGTTTACAACACTCAGACGCGGAGTTTTCTCGGTTCAAACAGATGGACAGCAGAACGGGAGACCAATCCCCTCCATAACTCAATCTTTGGTTTAAATTGCATGTGCCTGGGCCGACACATGTCACCCATGAGGCTGCATGCTCTCCATCAGCATGCGTTCCCTTTTTCACATGTTCCCCCTTCCAAGAACTTAGGGTAAGAACATACATTTCACATAGTTTTTGGAATAATAATAAAGTATTATTCCCAAGGAATTAAGCCCCTAGGCTCAACACTTAGCCTCTCTTTCCAAGCTTTCAGCCCCTTTTCCCTTACCCACCTTGTGGAAGCTTAGTCCCCCATCACTCTTTCTTCATGGTTGGTCTACATGCAACGATGTTTAATCTTTATTAATGTTCTGCATAATTACATATACAAAAATAGGCTCATGGCCTTAACACTTAGGCTCTCGTCCTAATAAACACATAAGCCTACCAGCTTATCAATACTCAGCTCACCAGCCTACAACACATGATTTACAATTCATAAACATGATTACAGTAGGGCTCGTCCTTAGGGATATTACAGGTATCCTTCTCCTTGTTGAGCATATGATGTCATTGATTTCAACAAGGTCATGAACATGGTGCACAAACATTATGGCACAAAGTTGGTGCACATGCATAAGAAGTGTGCAGAAGGATTCCTTCTATGAAACCCTCAGAAGAAGTCGTGAAAGGCTAAAAACACAAGTGTGTAGAAGGATCAATGGCGCAGAAGAAGATCGTAAAAAGAATGCACAGAAGAAGATCGACAACAGAAATCCATCAAGAAGTGCAGGAAAGTGATAGAGTTTTCCAGAAGTGCATGAAAAACAGGGGATTGTCTACGACGCAGTTTAGAAGTGAAGTATCAACAAATGTTTATGCTACATCACGAAAATGTTTTTTGAAAGATCACAGGGTGTCTTGAGCAAAGAGACAAGTGAAAAAGTGGACCATGACAGAGTGTGTGGAAGATTGCACAGATGAAAATATAAAGGGAGCCTTTAAGTCAGTGTAACAATGGCGTAGTGGAGTGGGATAAGATTAAATTCGAAGTGGAATACGATGGAACGAGTGGAAGTTTGGCAGTCAAGAGAGTGAGTCATCGGGGGACGCTAATAGTTTGGTGAGGTAACTAGGTGAGGTAACAAGATGAAGACTTGTGACTTGGGCTCTTATTCTATTTGTGTAGCATATGCTCTGTAAACCAGAATGTGAATTGCTGCGAAAATGAACATTTTGGTAAAACAAGGAAGATTTGGTCCATTTGATTTAGTAAAAAAATGTTCGGAACATAAGTTTTTCCACATGTAACTGACAGGATCTTGATATGGTCAAATTTTTTCCACAATATAACTGTCATAGTTTATTTAGACAAAATTGTAACTCATGGGATTTTGATGTAGTCAAAGTGTGTCCACATTGTAAGTGTTACACGTCCACATACAGGAAGGTGAACTTAGGAAAATTATTATAAGTATGGTTGCGCTATAATTGTGGAGGTGTAGCAAAGTGTGGGGGAAGAAGATATTGCAATTGCTCAAAGGAATAAAAATGTAAAGTTGCAAGTTTGTGTTGAAATGTTTAGTAATGTAAAAAAGTTTTTTGAATCTAGGGTGGAAGGGTGGTGCTAGGGTGAGTCGAATCTCACTAAGGATTGGAGTCCTGATTTTTGACATAGGTTGGTTCATGAGAAGATTGGTGTCCCTGTTATCTGCGACATATTGGTTCCTGAGAGAATTGGTGTCCTCGTTGTTTGCGACAGGTGGGCGCCTGTAGATATGAAAATTTATATCTTATAAGTTAGTGCTTGCAGAAGAATATAAAAAAAATGTTTTGTAGTTTTCTCTCGCATTGGGTGTCCATGTAAAATCTTGGTGTATTGTGTTCATTGTGTTGTTTTGATTTCTGCTTGTATATGTCTTTAAGTGTGCACTTTTAAATAACTTAAAAGTTTGAAAGAAAAGAAGATTATTGAAAATAATGCAACAATGATTCACCCCCTCTCTCAATATTTTTGAGAGTTTCAACATTCCTTTGTTCTTGCATTATTTCCATACTAGAGAAAAGAGACCAGAGAAGTCTCACCTTCTAGCTAGGTTTTATCCCGTAACGGTTTTCCAGAGAAAATCTTTGTGTTGTCTTATGCATGGTGTGCAATTGTATTTTATTGTTCTCTATTTTCCGCATTTTATCTATTTAAGGCATAAGAAGAAAACCAGTAACAAAATATTATGGAATCTTAAGGAATTTAACCTTCAGAGTGTAGATTTCAGTTTTATTTATCAAATTTGTTGTGACAAATTGTTCCAATGAAATATCCATGATAGTTTACAGATCATATTGGTATCAGAGTATATTTTTCTTTTGGGTACTTTTGGGAAGTTGCATCATCTAGGAATCAGCTTAAAGAGAAGTCAAGGAAACCCTAGCCATGGCAGACACACATGTTCATAATAACCCTCGAGATCCAGTAGAAGAGAGATTTGAGAGGTTAGAAGCGCATGTCGCCAACAGTTGTCACAATATGAACCTCCTCATGTCGTCTCTAGAAAGAAATTTTGGACCATTCAAAGATGATGGAGGCTCTAACTCAGAGATTAAATCAGAGGGGAAATCTGAAGATCAAAAAGACTCAATAAAGGAGTTGAGGAAAGAATCTGAGAAAGAGTAGATGTGTTCAAGCGTTGTGAACCCTTCATAATCTCTATTCAATACGAAAGTGAAAGTGGATATAAAGCCATACCATAGTGAGATCGATGCATTAAAATTGAATCATTGGTTGCAACAACTAGAAGTTTATTTTAACATTCACCATATAGATGAAGAGCATAATATTTCATCTGCTAGATTAAAGTTGGAGGGCCATGCTTTAACCTGATGGGAAATCCATACATAAACACTTAGACTGGAGGGTGACCACTAGTAATTAGGTGTGGGGACTTCAAAACCCTCATTAATTCTCAATTCTACCCTATTGGGTATGTAGAGGACCAATGGATACGGTGGAACTACTTTAGGCAAAGGCAGGGGAAGAGTGTACATGAGTACGCCATTGAGTTCAGAAAGATGGTCATCATGTTGGGTATTTCTCCCAAGAACCTATATGTACTCCTCAATTATATGGGGGTTCACACAGTCATTTATGAAAGAAGGTGATGCTCTGCAATCCAAGGATAATGGATGAGGCATGTGTATAAGCATAGTACCTTGAAAATTACATAGGACAAAAGAAGAGGMAACCAAGTGGTTCAAAGCAGAAAGAGCAMCAGGAAGCTTCCAAGGAGGGGAAGAAAAAGTGGAAAGGGGGAAAATATAGGAAGACAACAACCACTACACATTAGTGAAAAGATCCAACAACCATTGCAATCATTGCAACATTGATGGTCYCACCCAGAAAAAATGTTGGAAACTGCATTCAGAGTTGAATATGAAGAACCACAAGGAYGAAAAAAAAAAMAAAACCTTTTAGCCACATATTCAAGAAATTACATMGAAACTAGCTTGGATATGGATGAAAATATTGTTTGCACATCTATGCAAAAGGGGGTGAATTTGAGTAGCCTTCATCACTAGGAAGAGGAGGAGATTACCAAGCTCTCCCACATCAAGATTYAGGTCAAGAWGACCTAGATAGATGCTCTATTCGACTCAGGTTCATAGGATAATATCATAGTAGCGTATCTGGTTAGCAAGATTGGATTGGAGATTCATGATCATCCTAGCCCATATCCATTGRGTTGGGTAAACAAGGATGCAGAGATAAAGGTAACAGAATAGTGTAAGATTAAATTTGTTGTAAGTGTTGATTTTATTGATGAAGTGGAATTGGATGTAGTACCCTTTGATGTATGTGGAGTAGTGTTTGGAAGCCCCTACATGTATATGAGTGATGCAATCTTCATATGGAGAACCAACCAATGTCGATTGATCAAGGATGGGAAGTCTTACATCATTAACGTGTGTAAAGAAAATTCAAAGATCTTACTAGTAAGTGTCAACCAAGCCAAGAATTTGATTAGTTCTAGTAAGAAATATGTTTTTCTTTTTTAAGAGAAAAACAATTCAACGATGAATTAATGAGGCTGAAGGCATCCCTAAAGGGGTGTACTAAAGAAAAAAACATCAGTTGGAGGAGTTTCTACATGAATATAGAGGAGTGTTAAAGGATCCTAAAGGGATAGCACCCAAGAGGGGTGTGGAGCACGAAATACAGTTATTGCCAGACTCCCCGTTGTTGAATATTGGGTTGTATAGAAAGTCTGTTCTAGGAGCGAATGAAGGGAAGGAGCAATTGCATCAGTTGTTGAAGCAGGGTGTGATTCGACCAAGTACCTCACTTTGAGGGTCGCTCATCATAATTGTTCCCAAGACGGATGGGACTTGGAGAATGTGTATCGATGACAAAGTATTGAACAAGATTACACTAAAGAATCAATACCCTATGTCTAGGATTGATGAATCTCTATTGGACCAGCTACGGCTTGCCAAGTATTTCACTAAATTGGATTTGAAATTAGGATATCACCGGGTACAATTCAAAGAAGAAGACAATTGGAAAAATGCCTTCAAGACAAGGCAAGGTTTGTATGAGTGGTTAGTTATATCATTTGGTTTATGCAACACATTGGCTACATTTATAAGACTAATGAATGATGTTTTATTCCCTTGTCTAGGTTCATTTGTTATTGTCTATTTGGATGATATATTGGTTTATAGTGCTACTTGGGAGGAGAACATATCACATTTTATACAAGTATTAGAGACTCTGAAAAAGCACTAGTTGTTGGCCAATATCAAAATTTGTGAGTTTTCTCAACAACGTTTGGTGTATTTGAGATATGTGATCAGTGGAGGGGAGCTCAAGATAGATCTCGCAAAGATGGAGGCCATTATGAAATGGCCAGTTCCTACAAATGTCATTGAAGTTATATTTTTTGTTGGGGCATAATAATATTTGCAGAAGTTCATAGCTTCATTTTCAATGAAAGTTGCATCATTCCACCCCATAACAACTAGTGGTAAGAGTTTCTAGTGGGGGAAGAATCAGAAGAAGGACTTTGATGACCTAAAAAGAAAGATCAGTCAAACACTAGTACTCATGCTACCAAACTTGAAAAATCTCTTCGAAGTGGAGACAAATGCAAGTGGGTATGCCATGGGAGTTGTTTTGATGCAAAGAGGAAGGTCGTTATGCTATCATTATGAAAATATTTCATGGGGCAATTCTCAACTACCATACCTATGACAAGGAACTTTATGCATTGGTTCAAGCTATCAAGAAGTGTAAACATTATTTGATGGGAAAGGAGACCATCATCCACACAAATCACCAACCACTACAGAATTTGCAGGCCCAGAATAAGCTACAATAAACTAGGCATTACAAGTGGATGGGGTTTTTATAGAAACTTCATCTAGTCATCAAGTATAAGAAGGGAAACACTAACAAGTTGGCAGACTTGCTTTCACAACCACCCACATCCAAGATTACAGCTTTAGGAACTCTGATGCACATGAATCATTTTACCCACGATGCATACAAAGAGGCATACATAGAAGATGAGAACTTCAAGGAGGTGTTTCAGTTGCTACACGGCCAAATTCATATAGAAGAAGGTGACAAATAGGTTGATTATCATTTCCAGAATGGTTTACTCTATAAGCTTGATAAACATTGTGTCCCTAAAAATGAATGGTTGCAACTTATCAAAGAGGCGCACACCTCCAAGGTTGTAGGACATTTTGGTGTTGGGAAGATAGATGTCAATTTAAAAAAATATGTGTATTGGCATAAAATGCAAGAAGATGTAGCACAATATATTAGAGGATGTACACTTTGTTGTACAACAAGCCCAGTTACGGGAAACAAAGTTTATCCCATCCCTTACATGTACCCACTAGACCTTTGAAAATCATTTACATGGATTTTGTGGGAGGTTTACCAACCACACGGAAGCGACATGACTATTTATTTGTGGTAGTTGACAGGTTCAAAAAAGTGTGCATTCTCATGCCTTGTAAAAAGACCATCGAGGAACATGAAGCAATAAACGTGTTCTTTGAATAGGTCTAGGTGCACTTTAGGATACCAAGGAGCATCATCTCAGATAGGGATACTAAATTTATTAGTGCATTTTGGACTACATTGTGGGAGAAGATGGACACTAAGTTGAAGAAGTCTACAGCATTACATCCACAGAAAGATGGGGAGACAGAAGTAGTCAATAGGAATTTGGTGCAGTTTTTGAAGAATTTCAATCAAAAGAATCTAAAGACTTGGGATGAAAATCTGATCTATATACGACACTCTTATAACAAAGCAGTCCACACTTCTACAGGTAAGTTACCTTTTGAAAATTGTTTTGGGTATTTTCCACCTTCATCCTTAGATGTTAGGACAACAAGGAGGGGTGAGGGAGGACCTCATAAAAGATGCATTAAAAGAATAAAAAAAATGCTGAGAAGATTGGGCAGATCCATTTGCAACTACAAGAGCCACTGAAGAAGTCACAAGAAAAGTACAAGGCTAGACATGACCAACACATAATAGAGAGAACATTTAGAGTGAGAGATAGAGTATGGTTACAACTGAATAAGGAAAGACTATAAGGTCTTGGTAAGAAGATCAAGACTTTGCAATATGGCCATTTTGAAGTATTTGAAAAGGTGGGAGATAATGCCTACAAACTCAATCTACCCCCATACATGTGCATTTACTTGGTAGTGAATGTGGAGAATCTCAAACTCCATGAGCCTTCCATGTTGGATTAGGAGGATTAGGAGGAGGACCAAGTCCTACCTTCCATAGAGGACTTAACATCGGATGCTCAGGCAGAGTTAACAGAGGACATTGTTTTGTAGAAGCAATCCAAAAATACAAAATAAGGGTAACATGACCTTTGGCATATTGGGTTGAAAGGACAACTTTTAGGCAAAACAAATTGGTACTCCAAGGAGAAGATAGAGGAAAAATTTCCTCACCTCAATTAGTAAAATATTTTGGGGACCAAAAGTCTCCCTAAATGGGGAGGTATGATCCAGATTGGATCATTATATTATTTTTCATCTATCTCGATGCTTTCAAAGTGGAAAAAATTGGAGGAAACAACTTGCATGGTTGTTTTAGTGGCAGGTCCTAGTTTGGAAAATTGGGGTTCAGAACCTTCCAGAGCCACTTTGAGGCATTAAATGACACTTTTTGGGGTTATGATGTCCAACACTTGTGCACACCCCCTTCACGGTGTTCTACACTTCGAGACTTTTCCAACGATGCAGACCATGCGTCAATCAGAGTTCGTATGCAAAAGTTATGTCTCCTACAAGTTGACCACCATGGTATGAGAGGATGCCACATCAACCCCCATTACTCATGCATATGGAGATAGCCATGTGAGGAATTTCAAGAAGATTTTAGAAGGTTCAAAACCTCCCACAATAGAGGATTGAGGAAGTCAAAAACCCACCCCTAAATGGCTATCAGAGCTATGTTAAATATCGGGCCACTAGGAGGATAAGGGGTTCCATTCTATGTTATTGCGTTTTGTTCCATAGTATCGCAAAACAACTGGGAATGAGAAATTAAAGAGCATAACAGAAGGGATTAATATTATGTAGCAGTCTAACATGCCAGGGGTCTCAGGTAACTCCATAGAGAGTGTTTTCTCCTTTGTATTTGCAGTGTTTCCATACCAAAGAAAAGATAGCAGAGCAACCTCACCTTCTAGTTAGGTTTTCTCCCGTAAAGGTTTCTTAGAACAAATATTTGTATTATATTGTGGATGGTGTGTGATTGTACTTTATTGTTCTCTATTTTCCGCATTTTATCAATTTCATGTATAACCAAAAAATTAGTAACTAAATATTCTAGAATCTTAAAGAATTTAACCTTCATAGTGTAGACTTCGGTTTTATTTATCAAATCTATTGTAACGAATTGTCCACAACAATTTATAAATCACACATAAACGATAATGTAAACATTCATAAACACATGGATTAAACGACAACGTAAACATTCATAAACACATGGATCATGTCCAAGGACAGAAAAACCATTCAACACTTATGAAACCCCTTAAATGTGTTGTATCCTTTTATGCAACCCCTTGAAGTGTATTGTATCCTTGTGGCTAGGTTTGTCTTTACAATGTTTAGATATACAAAAAATTGTATGCATAAGAAAGTACCCAATCTACTAACAAAACAATCTTCAAGTTTCGTATCCTTAACTAACTCCATGTCTGCAAAAACTTGTCCATGATCATCTTCAAAATGCTTACATTTCTTTTTCTGGTTATGCAATTATGGAAGACACTAATAAAGCTTATCCATATGACGGCTATCATCGTTGGCTGCCAACTCGGATATCTATGGCATCCTCACAGAAGCAAAACAATTAACATTCGTGAAGGTATATTTTAATGGATGTAACGAGTATAGGCCCAGATGTTTATCTTTGTAGTTATCGATTGGCCCGCTGATGGTCCTGCCTAATTTAGTGTGTTGCTGACATTAATAAAATGAAATCGGTTGTCAAATCGAAAACTAAATCACAGCGGAGAAGTAGAAAAAACCTTTTGAGCAGTAATCTTCCACATTCGTGACTGAATCTAAGTTTTCAGAATGGCGTGGCGTTTGAACAATTCATCCGTAGACTTCAACGTAATTGCTTATTTCAAAGCAAGTTTGAACATAAATCTTTGGAAAAGTTTAAATCGTTTAGCAAGTTATCAAATCTTGGCATCGCAGGCCATTCCATCTACACTACGATCATAATAGAAATTACAATCGCAATTGACCCTACTAAAATCCTTCTGGAATCCTGCATTCGCTGCACCGGATTCTGAGATCTGGTTGCCACCATTGATGGATCCCGTGCGCCCTCCTGAGATCAGGCGCGGGGACCAAACTGACTGCAAGCCTCGCGGAGGGAATGAGATGCAACGCCTTCGACTC